>LBNU01036175.1:59537-75215 GCA_014162995.1 Artemisia annua | reverse complement strand
CTCTGTTTTTCCTTTCAGAAATACCATTTTGCTGAGGAGTATAGGGAGCAGTCGTTTCATGGATTATAACAGAGTATCCATGTACTCACCTCCCCTATCAGTCCTAAATATTTTGATTAAAGAACCTTGTTGCAATTCAACTTCAGTTTTAAATACTTTAAATTTATCTAATGCTTCATCCTTAGTATGTAACATAACAAAACCTAGAAGCATCATCAATAAAAGTTAAAAAGTATTTCTTATTTCCCAAAGAGGGAGTAGCATGCAAATCACATAGATCACTATGAATCTGTTCCAACACTTTAGTTTCACGTTTTACACTTTGAAAAGGTTCCTTAGTTATTTTGTTCATCATACAAGTTTTACACTTTTTAGTGTCCATGTCAATTGCTGGAATTAACCCATCCTTAGACATATCTTGCATTCTTTTAAAGTGTACATGGCCAAGTCTAGCATGCCATAAATTCGAATCATTCAATTTAGTGGTTGACATAAAAGCAGAATTAATATTATCATGAACAATATTAAGCCTGAAAATTTGATTACACAAATAGCCAAAACCAATAAACACACCATGTTTAGACAAAACATACTCATCAGATTCATTTACTTGTTTATAACCACAATTATTCAAAACACTACTAGAAACCAAATTCTTTCTAATATCAGGAATATGTAAAACATTAAACAAAGAAACAATCTTTCCAGAACTAAACTTCAAATCCACACATCCTTTTCCATGCACCAGGGCAGTTGACTCGTTTCCCATATGAAGAATAGAACCATCATTCATTGACTCATAGGTCTTGAACCAGCTTCTATCTTTACACACATGAATTGTAGCTCCAGAGTCAACCCACCAAGCAACATCATCATCCTGCACAAAGTATACATCAGATATATATGTAACATAATAAATCTCAAAAGACTTATTAAATATATTCCGACCTTTTAGAGAATTGGTGTTACCATTCCCTGAACCACTTGTGCCTGATCCATTGAATTTGTTTCCAACTTTACCACCCTTGCAATCCTTTCTGAAGTGTCCAGGTTTCCCACACTTTCAACAAGTAACTTTAGATTTCTTGTTAAGATCATCTTTGGTGTTATCATGATGTTTACGCTTGCCCTTGTTGTCATTGTTCCTGGGGGAGTTGTTATGCTCCACCACATTGACAACTGATGGACCAGTAGCATTGCTACTTTTTGGCTTGTCATTGTCTTGTGCTTTGAGTGATTCCTCAATGCGCAAGTGACTGCCTAACTTAACAAGAGTTAACTCCTCCTTCTTATGCTTAAGCATATGCTTAAAATCTTTCCAAGAAGGAGGTAATTTATCAATGATACAAGAGACTGAAATAGCCTCATCCATGTTCATCTTGTGTTGTGTGAATCGACCAAGTATACTAAGAAGTTCATTGTATTGTTCCATGACAGGTCTAGAATCAACCATTTTGTAATTGTTAAAATTACTTACAAGGAACTTCTTACTTGATGCATCCTCAGCCATATACTTGGCTTCCAAGGAATCCCATAGTTCTTTAGAAGACTCAACATTCTAATAAATATCAAAAAGAGAATCAGACATAACATTGAGGATTAAACCTCTGCAGACATAGTCATCATTCTCCCACTTGATTCTTGCCCTCATCTGTTCCATGGTAGCATCATCCCCATAATCTTCAGGAATAGTAGATGTGAGAACAGACACCACATTCATGCTTGTCAGCAAGAACTGCATCTTCTTCTGCCATCTTCTGAAATCAACACCTTCAAACTTTTCCAGCTTGGAAAAGTTAGCAGCCATATGTCTCATAACAGCAGCCATTGATTATCAATAATAGTTTCTATTGATTGTTGGTTTATATGTGTTTGAGTGTTCCCAGAACAGGGTAAAGATAATCAATGAGTACCGGATATCCACTTGAAATCGTGTTATCACTTTCCAATAGAAACTATTCGACCCTCTGCCTGGGTTACACGAATATCTCTATGGGATAAGACCAAGTGATGTTCTTGTTTTAGGCACAAATCAAGAACCTAATCGTATTCAAGTGTTTAGGGTTTGTGTTCATCGTATTCATGCAGATGTGTTATGACCTTTATTTATAATAGAGTTTACTCAAACCCTAGCCCATGGAATTATGTATAATTAACGGCCCATTAATTATAACATAATACTTTCCATAATAGTAGGTATCAGTGGAAACAATAACACTAGCAGTGGTAATGTTAACACTATCAGTGGAAACTAACAGCAGTTGGATGCTTACACTAGCAGTGGGAACTGCTAACACTAGCAGTGGGATCAGCAGCAGAATCATACTAGCAGCAGAGTCTAGCAGCAGATTCAGCAGAATCCACTAGCAGCAGATTCAGCAGAATCACACTAGCATAACCACAATTGAGTCAGGGTGTTCATGGACCAAATGGGTGTACACTCCGTACCTCCAAACCCATTACCAGGTGTGAACTCATCCCTCAAGTGCACTAAATTTTCGAACACGAACTTATCATAGCATGTGCTTATTTTGTTTAGAAAAATAAGCTACCATTAAAAATAAGTCTCGTTTGGCTGACATAGCTTGAAGGAGCATGTAAAAAAATAAGCTACTAAATGGAACGCTAGTTAAAACTAATGTTTAGAAAAAGGCTCCAACAACATGTTCCAGCAACCCGCTCCAGCTCCTACTAGTGACAAACATACCCTTAGTATTATTTAGTACTTGATACAAAATATATAAATGAATTGGCTTTTAAATATATCACGAGAGCATTGTTTTCAACAATTTTTTCGCCAGACTTTTTACATGATACATTTTTATTATTATTATTATTATTATTTTTTTTAATCGCATTCTTATATCTTTTGTGATATTTAGTTTCCGGAAAAAGATTAATTTCAAAAGTTTTCTCTTTCTAAAAGAACTACATTCTTCTTTTACTGTAATTGTTTAAGTTAGATTATGATCAAAGTCAAAAGTGAAAGTTACTCTTGGTGGAATATAATGTTTACATTAAATAAATTGATGTTTGTGACTTGTGATTTGTGAAAAGGTTATCTAAAAAAAAAGTCAAACATCATCGCTACCAATAGAATCATAGTTATTGTGGGCTGCTAGAGGTTTTCTGGGGACGGTTGAAGCTTATTTCTATATTATTTTTTAAAGGCAATTGGCAATGTTATCAACATGTTTTCTTCTTTAGGGATATCTGTAACTTCGGAAAAATTGAGTCTTTTGTCAGTTTAAAGGTACTTTCATAATCGTATAGGGTTTGTTTGATTAAGCGATGTAATGGAATGAGTTATTACGATCCCGTTGTCATGTTTGGTTGTTATATTAAAATGGAATGAACAATTTTCGCATATTGTTTGGTATGTTGTAATAAACGGGAAAAGTTAATGAAATTATTGGAAAACGGCAAAAATACCATTTCATGTCGTAATGGAATGAAAATAAAGTAGAGGTGACTATGAAATAAAAATAGCGGTAATAGAGATAACTGAATTAATCAAGTAATAAGTGATTGCATTCCAAAAACTTAAAACAAACAACACTTTCCTATTCCATTGTAATAATGCATTCCATTACGCCTTTGATTCTCACGTACCAAACATTACGTTAGTCATTCCAAGATGTTTACTCAGTTTAACGATATTTAGGCAATGCAAAACGTACCATTCGAAGCCATGTGATTAAATTGTAAAAAAATTACTCAAAATTTGATTCGATCTTAGGCATGAGTAATATTTAAACCCTAATCGAACGAAATGAGGAACTTGTCGATCTCATTTGGCCAGCGACAGGGAATATATTCATTTCTCTTTACTTAATTTGTCTAGTGGGCGTCCTTAAATTTGGACCTATCTTTATATATGAGATTTGGTTCAATCTTAAGAATGACTAGATAATATTCAAACTATAATCAAAATCAGGAATTTGTCGATCTTGTTTAGCAAGCGAGAGAGAATATTCATTCCTCTTTACTTAGTCGATTGGGTGTCCTTAGGACCTATTCTTCATAAGGTTACGTATTAGAGCACACGAATCTTTTATTCCATTAACACAAGTTGTGCAAGCAATAAGTATTTAAAATATAACGTAGAATACATATCATTATACAGGCGAGAGGTCGTGATTTGTTCAAAACTGTGTGTTGGAAATAGTATAGACATTACAAGTATTTTTTCACGTATCAGTCGAGCCACCCGAACAAATATATTAAATTTTTTAAAGGTAAATTTGTAAAAATAAACAACAATGTTAAATCATGTACGTAACTCTTGACACACTTCAAAGTTCAAACAACCATACCCCTTTGCCCATTGTGCCTACTACCCCGACAGCATATATGGGCGTTGCTAATGATGGCCTTTAGTTTCTCTAGGATACTATTAATGATTCTGATTGGATGATAATCTCGAAAAAATAAGATATAATTTAGAAAATATAGCTTATACACAATTTATTAAGAGTTGATTGGGATTTGATGAATACTTTCTAACATGCAATTGGTAAACATAACTTATTAGCCACAACATATAGATCTGGTATCGTGAGCAAAACCTATACAAAATATATAAAAAAACAAGCTTTGTTTGAAATCCTATAATAATCATAGTATTAAATCTTTGTTACATTTTAATAATTTAACATTTATCAATTCTGTAAAACATACCATTACTCAACATAGTGACAATAGTGATGTTGAAAAACTGAAATTTCGAGTTCAAATCATGCTCAAATAGTAGTCAAAACGACTGTTAGAAATGCGTTCACTCAATGAGCAAACAAACTTTCACTCTTATATAGACCAGATGCATTTAAGAAAAATCGAGTTATTATTTAACAACATTAACACTACGACACAAAAACTAGTGAGTGTCCCGTTATCCTCTGAGACTCACCCGGTTCGGTCACTAACCGGGTTTGGATTTACATAGTTAAGAATGGCTAAACTCTGAAGTGTAAAACGTGGGCTAAAGAACTAATTAAGCCAAAAATGAACCGAAAAGATTGAAATTTGGTCAAGTTGAGCTGAGTAGTGAGTGGGAGACGACACACAAAGTCTAGCGTCTTTTGAAGTCGACAAAAAGATACCAATAAACATCATCACATCTATTCTATTAATCTAGTATTCTATCTTTTCTTTATATCGGCCAATTCCACCATCAAGCATCTTTTAATCGAGTTTTCGTTATCACATTTTTGTTGGGGTCTTTATCTTTTCTTGTAACCGTATAAAAAGTAAACAAAACTTAATGCCATGTGTAACATTGTGTCGACAGTTCAAATGGACATATATTTCTATATATACATGTATAAATTCTCGATTCACATTCAATATCCACGTGTTCTGTGAGTATTCGTGTCTTTTTTCTCTACCATACACTTTATAATACACATACCATACGATGATAAATAAAGAGAAACAAAAAAGGTTGTCGATCTGTTTAACAATGACATAAGATCAATTGTAAGACGTGTTATATTGTCGATGAAAAGTAGGATTCAAAAATAAGTAGATAACTATACGAATCCAAAAAGAAATTTAAAAAAAAAAAAAAAAAAAAAAAAGCATACATTTTTTCCTTAAAAAATGTTAGATGGCTTCAAATTAAAACTTGAGTAACTAAATGCAAGTTGCCGTTAAAAAATAAATAAATAAATAAATAAATGCAAGATGTCTTCTTGAATTCAACTAGAAACTTTGAGCAATAATTAAACAATCATACAAAATTAATGTACTCAATAAACTGATGGATATTAGTCGATATATTATTTGTATTTGATTAGTTGATGTATTAGCTTAAGGCCCACTTGTATATTTAGGCCTAGCCCATTATTAGTCACTTTAGAATACTCTTTTGTAAGTTAAATATTGATTACACGAGTTAATGGGAATGAAAAGAAATTAACCTTCCAAGATGGTATCACAGCCAGTCATAATTCTCTCCTAACTTTTCTTCAAAATCCGCCTCTACCTCCTTCCCTTATAAAACTGCCATATCCCTCTTAACCCTAACAACAAAAATCACAAATCATGGCCGGTGATGACAACCCTCCTCCACTTACATTAGCTGATAAACTAATCCCCTTTAGCATAATCAACAGAGTTCCCATTAAATTGAGCCTTGAAAAACATAACTACAATTCTTGGAGTTCTTCTTTAAAATACATCTTGACAGTCTCGGTCTTAAATCTCACGTAAAAGAAGAAGCATCGTCTAGTGATCTTAATCCGGAGTGGTAATGATCTCATCCAAACATCAGCACACCCTCTCCCGTTCTAGTGCCTTAGCTGAATAACCCGGGGTGTTGCTAACATTGTGACTGAGACTGCATGACTTCGTAACCTGCTCCGTGAGTTACATTCTCTTTTATCGTTAGCCACCATTGTCTACTGTGATAACGTTAGTGTCATTTATCTGTCTACCAACCCTGTTCAACATCAGCTTGAGATTGACATACATTTCACCCATGACATGATAACTCCTGGTCAGGTTCACGTTCTACATGTACCTTCTCGTTATCAGTACGCCGACTTTTCATCAAAGGACTGCCCTCCGCTTTGTTTGAGGAATTTCGATCCAGTTTGAGCGTCCGGCCTCCACCCGCTCCAATTACGGGGGAGTATTAATCGATATATTATTTGTATTTGATTGGTTGATATATTAGCTTAAGGCCCACTTGTATATTTAAGTCTAGCCCATTATTAGTCACTCTAAAATACTCTTTCGTAAGTTAAATACTACTACCTCCGTCCCATAATTTAAGTCAATTTTGACTTTTCTAATCCAACTTTGACCTTAAATATTTTTGTGTGTATTATATAATACTTGATGTAAAATATATAAATGGATTGAGTTTTAAATGTATTTTCATATGATATATAATTTTTATCAAGTATTATATAATAAAAACGTAAATATTTATGATCAAAGTTGGATTTAAAAAGTCAATATGGACTTAAATTTTGGGACGGAGGGAATACTTACTACTTAGGGCATCTACTATGGCGGACCTTTATAAAGGTTTATAATAGTGCCTAGTCATCCGAAATCATAAATTCATAAACCTTTTCCTTGTTATAAACCTTTCTTTACTATGGATAAACTTCTTAAAGCTTTATCAAAACCCCATTAAATACAAAAGCATTAAATTTAGAAGAAGTTCAAGATATTAGACCTTTTCATGCCACATAAGCATGAAACACATTTCCACTATGGTTAATAAAATTATAGACCTCTTCATCTTTTCTTAGACCTTTTTATAAACCACCATAGTGGATGCTCTTACAAGAGTTAATGCACGAGAATCAGGGAAATTAACCTTTCCAATAATGGAGTCTAAAATATGACTAGTAAAACGTGTTTTAGAAATAACATAAAACATGCAAACCAAAAAGCATAAAACAAAAAGAAAATACACTACGTACGTACTTTTGTGCATGCATGCATCAGAACTCCTTTTGGTCCTTCTATATAAACTCAAATTTCTGAAATGGAAGCAACATCTTAAATCACAACAACAATAATGATGACAATGGTTAAACCAGTGATGGTTGTTGGAGTAGATGAGAGCAAGGAGAGCTTTTTTGCTCTTGAATGGACATTAAATCGGTTCTTAGTACCCTCGGCACCAAACCCGCCCTTCACGCTAATCATCGTTCACTCCAAACCTACTGCAACTTCTTCTAAGAATTTCCCCATTCCTGGTAATTGATACGATCAATCTTGGTGAATTGAAGGGTGATAATTTCCTTTTCTGAATGTATTATATTTTTCGCTAAATATAATATTGTAGGTATGGATATATTGTCGCACGTTGATGAAGATTTGAAGAACATCGCTTCTCGAGTTATGGAAAAGGCAAACGAGCTTTGTGTTTCCAAACTGGTTTGTAACTCTGGTGTTTTGCTATTTACAACTCGTGCTTAATTATATGCATGTCCAAACATAATAGTTCATTTCCAAAAGTTAATTAAATGTTTTAAAATAGTTTTAACTTTTTTTATTCCAACGTGTTGAAGTGTATCAACTATCGTCCATCTCTTAAAGAGTTAAAGGTACCGATTTATGTAGGTGAATGATGCAACAATCGAAACTGTGGAAGGGGATGCTCGAAACGTTTTATGTGATGCTGTGGAGAGGCACCATGCTACCTTGCTGGTTGTAGGTAGCCATGGATATGGAGCAATAAAAAGGTGAGATCTATTTATGTCAAGAACAAAATTTTAGTTTGTTCCACTAATTAATTACTCGACATAATCTCGTATCTAAACATGGTATAAAAATGCCTTCTGTAGGGCGCTTTTGGGGAGCGTAAGCGACTATGTTACACATCATGCTCGTTGCACTGTGATGGTAGTGAAGACACCGAAGGCAATACACGTTGAGAAGCATCACTAGGTTTTAAAATCTATGTTAAATAAGAAGCGATATTTGCAAGCAGCTACTAATATCTTGATCTTAGTATGCTTGCTAAATTTCATCTATCCATAAGGTTGTAGCTCAGCAATCTTTCTTTCTTGCATTTGTAAATATGTTTGTTTCTTTATAAATAATGTCTTGAATGTGAAGTAATCATGGTCGTATTTGATATTTTGACAAAATAATTTACGACTCTACCTGCTGCATAAACTAAAACCGGGTAAGGCATGTTGTTACGTTAGTGTTTGTAGTGGAAAAGAACAAATACATTAAAATCTTGTATTTGTATTAGACAATAAAATACGTATAGCATTTATTTTCATGTTTATTTAGTTTTCTAATAGGATTAGGTATCTTGTTGATCAAGATTATATTAGCCTATAAAGATAGATTATTATAATGGAAAAATATTAGCTACAATTTTTTGTAGCGAATTTTTTTGCTATAATTTTATTTTATAAATGTGGGTCATCGATTTTTTTTGTGGGCCACCGATTATTTTCTGCTCGTAATTGATTTATTGCTTGTGTATTTTTGTGAAGTATTGTGACAAATTGGCTACAAAAATTGTATCTAAGCTATCACCTATTGTAAATTCAATTGATCACACAATCAATAAGATATATCATTACTATTTTACATGGTATCCGAGCTTAGGTAGGATCAATCACCAAAAATTAGCTATCCTCCGGTCATCGGCTATGCGCTAGTGATTCGGAGAGATCCAGTTTGTTTACTTTTTCTAAAATAGTTTTTTTTTTTTTTTTTTTTTTTTTTTTTTTCACATATTGAACGTATAAACCCTATCACACAGAACCATATCTATGTCAGTACTATCTTCTTCATCACTGAATATTATTGTTGTCATTTTGTCAACAACAAGAGTTAACCATCAAATTTTTCTCACTCCTAAAGGTAAAGTAAGTCATGACGTAAACAAAATAGCAAACGTCGCAAAGAAAAGGGAAACCGTCAAGCAATATACAACTTTGTCGTCAAATACAAGTCTATATCCGTGCAAACCAACAACAAGGAAGAGAGGAAGAGAAGAAGAAAAATGGAGTGAATTTAACATTGGTGCTAGTTTATTCGTTCGAAAGCATCTCTTTCTAACTACAAAGAAGTATTGAACAATAAAATATGTATAGGGTTTATCTAGTTTTCTAATAAGATTACGTATCTTATTAATCAAGATTATGTTAGCTTATAAATATAGTTTAATGTAAACTCGATTTATCACATAATCAATACAATGTATCTCTGTCTAACCAACTGGGCTAGCTCAGTTGACCGTCAAGGGTAACTTTGGGGAGGTTTCCTTAGAGAGGTCTCAGGTTTGAGTCTCACTATGGACCTTCAGGGGCCCGAAATAAATAGAAGCAGGAGTGGGGTTTATCCCCTAAGGAGAAAGGTTCGGGCTTGCATACTGCCCAATTGGATGTCACTGTGGGCTCGGATCACTAACTAATAACTCGCCGTTCAAAAAAAAATCAATACAATGTATCTCATTGTCTCCCTACTATTTTACATCTTGAACCAAAAAGATATCGACATTTGAGCAAGTTGCATAGGTGTTTGGACCTAACCACGTACAAGTGATGTCTTTATATGAAGAAGATAATAAAGAACTTCTATCTATCTTCTTTATATCCTCAGTTACAAGCATCTATTATTCAGCTTTCACTATCGTATTTTTTCAGTATCATTATCGATCTCTTTTCTAAACGAATAAATTTACTTATTAAGGTGTTAAGTTATTTAACGTGTCTTTATTTCATTTGGAAATAACCACGTAAGAACATTTCACCATTTTGGTTGAACATTTCACCATTTTGGTATTCATCGTACTTTGTCGAGATTTTTATTATTTTGTTGGCAGATATGATACTATTAGCAATTATAATGTGTCTTCCATTCAAATCGACATCAACTATATAAGTATATAGTAGGGTATCCGCATGTTGCAGCGGCTGCTATTATATATTAATGTTGATAACTAGAGAGAAAACATGATGGCGGGAAAAGTCGTTGTATTTCACTTAAAAATGAGAATGGATACAAATGAGAGTATTTATACAATAGAAAGTCAAAGTCAAACTAACTAAAACTGCAATTATACTATCACTAGCTACTATCTAACAATCTAACTTTTGTACATTGTAACATTTACATTTCTTTACAATCTTTATGGACTTTGAGATACATTTGTACATTTGCTTCTTTTGTTTCTTTAATAAATTTTTTTGACAAACAATATTTTTAGATTATATGTTTATCGTGATAATAAGTTACGCACAACAAGAATTTTAAGAAATAACTTCATCATACATGCACTATCTCATATAAAACTGGTAGTATCCGTACCTCATGAAGCGATAGCGATAAGAAAACGGTAGCCAGTTGTATTACAAATTTGTGATGATTGCGGTGAAAGGTACTTGCCAGTTAGCATAGGTTAAGACCGTTGTAACAGATTAGTAGCTTGATTGGTTTCTACCATATGGTATATTGAGTAAACATATCTTTAAAACTTGTAATGCCTAAAATTAATTTTTGAAAATCTTTAAAAAATAAGAATAAATCATGGGCGTAGCTGGTAGGGTGACTAGTGGGTCCTGAGTCACCCCTAATAATTTTACTTCATTAAATTATTATTCAGCTTATTAGTCATTTTCTGAATGATGTTTGTAATTAGCACCCTTTATTACAATCGACATTTGATAAAAATTCAAATTCGAACAGCTTAACCAATCCAATAAAAAATAAAAATATAAGTTAATTTTCAAACTAATTTTTTATAGCTTATCTTAGTTCTTAATTATCATCCTTTTTATTATGAGTTAAAAAAAACAATAGATTCATTTTTTAAGCTATATATGTTGCTACAATTTTTAAGTTAAAGTTCACCTCCTTTACTAGAAAATGTTGGCTCCGCCCCTGAAATAAATGGTTTAAAATGCATCATAAGGAGTTTAGGTTAGATACATATTACAAGTATTTATTCACGTACCATTCGAGCCACCTGAACAAATATATTAAAATTTTTAAAGGTAATATAGTCGAAAGAGACGACAATATTACATCATGTACGTAACTCTTGACACGCTTTAAACAATCATACCCCTTGTCCATTGTACCTACTACGTACCCTGATGAAGAATATAAAGAAGCATTTGCCAAGTAAAGCAAATACAAGGACTACAAATGTAAATAGTTTAAATGTTTGTTACAATAGTTCTTCTCTTCCTGTATATAAACACATTTCATTCATTCATTTCATTGTAACTTTGTAATCATTTTGCATAATAAAATGTTAAAATTTGCTTCCGCTATATAAATTTGATATGGTATCAGAGCACACGGTTGCCTGATTCTGTTACAAAACCGTTTTAACCACCGTAACTACTTTTCAACAAACTTTCACCGGCGTTGACCGTCATACTTCCACCGTTGACCATCATAATTTCATCCATTTTTCACCTGATTCTGTGCAAATCGTTTGATTGTGTGTTCTTACAAGTCAATTACGATCTTGATTCACGAATCTTAGGCTTGAAACAATGTCAACATCCACTGCTAATGATAACACTAACACCAATCATCAAGAACCAAATATGGTGAATGATCCATTGTGTTGATCCCAGTTGAGCAGTTGATCTAGTATTATTATCTTAGATAAACTAAGACAATAAGGTATAAAAGCTGACTTGTTTGTAAACTTAATCACTACGCGGAATATAATGATTAACTTAAAAAGAACACGAACACAGGTAATTCACACCTTAAACACTTCAATATAATTAATACGAGCACTCTGAATAGTGCTAGGGTTTTACAACCTTGAAGTGTATGAATACTAGAATAATACGTACTCTAGACAAACCCTAGGATCTCCTTTTATACACCAAGGAACCCTACGGCCTTACATCAACTTCCTATACAAGACAAAGATATTCTAACACAATAGAATATTACAAAACATCTTTACTATAAATACAAAGTCGCGTACATAATCTTATCACCAAGCAGCAGAGTTATCATAGCAGTATACTTCCAGCAGTAGAGTTTCAGCAGTAGTCATGTATGGCAGTAGAGACTTTACACTAGCAGTAGAGTTGTCTGACCAGCAATAGAGTATACACAGAAGTAGAGTTAACTTAAAACCCAACAATCCTCCCCTAAACTTGATATTTTCCCTGAAAATATGCAAGTTTCTTATAAGCTCGAATAAACACCAAGAGGATGCTTTCAAACACTCTATCTTCTTCCTACTTCTCTAGTACTTTGCTGCTCAATTCTTTTAACCAAACTTTGAAGATCAGGAGTCACTTCTGAACATCTAAGCTTAGCTTCAATCATAGCTTTTAGAACTCCAGTCTTCAAAGGATAATCTTTATCAACAAACATAAAAACATCAGCTCCATCTTGAGTAGATACATGATGTACATCACATGAGTTATAATGTTTCCATATTGTAGTCATGCTTTCTGCTTCAAATCTCCAATGTCTGTCACTAGGATCTGGATTATACATTCTTTGAAAACATACCCATAACTCCATGGCCTTCACATTATTTGAATCTGCATGAGCATTCTTAGACTTTACCAAACTCCATAGAGTATGCAGATCAGATCTATCACAAGACCTAACAAGATCTTCAAAATCTCTGTACATTTCCACTTCACCTCCAACTCTGACTATCTTCCAAGCTTCACTAAACTCATCTTCAGCTACTTCCCAATCTACAATTTGTTGTCTAGCTTGAGCTGGTTCAATAAACACATCATCTTGTTCAATCAAAAACCTGTCATCAGCAACCTTTTGATGTAGTTCATCTACCTGTTCAGACAATCCAGCAGAGTTAGATCCTTCCATCTTTGATTTCTTAAATCTTTCTCTACAAGCAGCCATGTGCTCATCATAACTCTTTTTCTAATTTTCCTCTTCCTTAGAACCCATTGGGACAAACATTTTATTCATTTTGTACCCAGAATAATAATGCAGTCTAATAGCATCATGTGCCATCCCTTTGAATTGATGCATCTTCCATCCACACTGAGCACACAAGTAAAGTTTCATTTGTTTGATGAGTTGTGCTTCTGTAGGCTTTACAAAGCCTCAAGTACCTCATGTTCAGCTAACAATCTAGCCTGTTCATCTACACCAGCTTCATCTGAATCACCCATAGCAAGCTCCATAGCTAAAGCTCTATCAGCATCAATCAATTTATCCTTAGGCTAAAACTCCTGAGGTAATTTCTTGTACTCTTCTTCATCATCACTTGAATCAGAGACATCTTCTTCAACAAGCTTCTGTTTTCCTTTATCAGTACTAGAAATAACAGGTTTTGCCTTTGGAATTATTGGTGTGGGTTCTCTAATTGATACACCTTTTATGGGCAATTTGGATACATGAATTGGTTGGGATAGAGATATTGGTTGAGATGGTGCAATGGTTACTGGTTCAGTTTGAAGTGGTTGAGATGTAAGTTCAATTGGGAATTTCTCTTGAAGCATCAACAAAGTCTCAGCAACAGAGTTATCACCTGATCCTGATCCAGCAGTAAAGTTCTCACCAGCAATAGACTCTTGAGCAGTAGAGTCTTTAACTTGTATAGCCTTATCCAGAACTGCTTCATGATCATTCTTATCCACTACCACATAACTATCAACATTATCACCACTGTCATCATCTCCTTTAGCCTCCCCTGAAGCCAAAACAGTACCCTCAATAATCCCTGCATCAAGACTAGGCTCCAAAACAATAGCAGCAGACTCTTTCACAGCAGTAGTGTCAGCAGTATTGTCAATTTCCATAGCAGCAGTCTCAGCAGTATTGTCAATAACATGAGCAGCAGAGATTAAAGCAGCAGAGTTACTTACCAAACCATCATCACCAACAACTTGAGCAGCAACAATTTGGATTCCCCCAATTTCCTCCCCTGAAACTGTGCTATTCCTCCCCTGTTTGGAAGCATCCTCTCCCAAAGTAGCAGCAGTGTTGGTAGAAGAGAATTGATTCTGCAAAGCCTCCATTTGTTGCTTCAAAGTGTTGATTAAGTTCCCTTGAGCAGCTGTGAGAGTCTCAAGAGCAGTAACCTTGAATTCCAAGTTGTTACACTTAGTTTCCAAGTTGGTACAAGTATCCCTCAATTCCTTTATCTGTTTCATACTAGTCTCATCACTTCGACCTGTGTTACCTGGTCCGAGAGGTGAATCATGGACATTGACATTTTGTACATTGGGGTTAGCCATCAATTCAACAGTTTCAATCCTGTCCTCCTTACTTCGGGATGTGTGACCTTCCTTGAGAGGNCTCTTTAAATCAAATTTAACATGCTTTAAAGTTTTAAAACGTTTCAGGCTCTAAAAATAGAAGTTTGGCTAGGATTAGGTTTTAGGAAAATTACCAGATGTTACACAGTTTGAAGTGGTTGAGATGTAAGTTCAATTGGGAATTTCTCTTGAAGCATCAACAAAGTCTCAGCAACAGAGTTATCACCTGATCCTGATCCAGCAGTAGAGTTCTCACCAGCAGTAGACTCTTGAGCAGTAGAGTCTTTAACTTGTATAGCCTTATCCAGAACTGCTTCATGATCATTCTTAAACACTACCACATAACTATCAACATTATCACCACTGTAATCATCTCCTTTAGTCTCCCCTGAAGCCAAAACAGTACCCTCAATAATCCCTGCATCAAGACTAGGCTCCAAAACAATAGCAGCAGACTCTTTCACAGCAGTAGTGTCAGCAGTATTGTCAATTTCCATAGCAGCAGTCTTTAAAGCAGCAGAGTTACTTACCAAACCATCATCACCAACAACTTGAGTAGCAACAATTTTGATTCCCCCAATTTCCTCCCCTGAAACTGTGCTATTCCTCCCCTGTTTGGAAGCATCCTCTCCCAAAGTAGCAGCAATGTTGGTAGAAGAGAATTGTTTCTGCAAAGCCTCCATTTGTTGCTTCAAAGTGTTGATCAAGTTCCCTTAAGCAGCTGTGAGAGTCTCAAGAGCAGTAACCTTGAATTCCAAGTTGTGACACTTAGTTTCCAAGTTGGTACAAGTATCCCTCAATTCCTTTATTTGTTGCATACTAGTCTCATCACGTCGACCTGTATTACCTGGTCCGAGAGGTGAATCATTGACATTGACATTTTGTACATTGGGGTTAGCCATCAATTCAACAGTGTCAATCCTGTCCTCCTCACTTCGGGATGTGTGACCTTCCCTGAGAGGTGAGTCTT
>LBNU01036175.1:43861-55780 GCA_014162995.1 Artemisia annua | reverse complement strand
CCTACGGCCTTACATCAACTTCCTATACAAGACAAAGATATTCTAAAACAATAGAATATTACAAAACATCTTTACTATAAATACAAAGCCGCGTACATAATCTTATCACCAAGCAGCAGAGTTATCATGGCAGTATACTTCCAGCAGTAGAGTCTCAGCAGTAGTCATGTCTGGCAGTAGAGACTTTACACTAGCAGTAGAGTTGTCTGACCAGCAGTAGAGTATACACAGAAGTAGAGTTAACTTAAAACCCAACAAAATGTGTTATGAAAAACTTAGAATACTTGTTGTTAATCGTGATATAAGTATTTGCCCCTTGCGAATCAAGCTTAATTGGGTGATTTGGAAGTGGATTTTTGGTGTTTTTGGGTTTGGTGGTTCGTTCACAGTAGCAGCAAATGAAGAGGGAGTGAAAAAGTGGAGTGTTTGGCAAAGGGAATAAGAGAAAAATCGGGGAGATAGAATCTGATGGCCGGCCCCCTTAAACATTAAGGGGGCCACCCCATTTTGGCTGCCGGTCCCCTTAATTTGAAGGGGGCTGCCTGCCAAATTTTGATTTTTCGCGGCTTTGTTTCTGGAGAAAAAAAATATATATATACATATATATATTCGATTTATATTTAATCAAAAATATGTTGGAGAGTATTCGCACGAAAGGAATTACTTGACACTTTTATTTGACATTTCGTCAACTAAATTTTTTTTAATAATTTTTGATAAAATTAATCAAGTCCTCAAGTCGACGAGGGAATTGTGGAAGGTATATATGTATGTATGTATGTCTATATATATATATATATATATATATATATATATATATATATATATATATATATATATATATATATATATATATATATATATATATATATATATNTAGGTACACATTTGGACCGTCGGATCAAACTTGATAGATGAGATTAGATATTAAATAGATGAGTGGTAAAATTGTAATTAAGTGAAAGACAAATGGCATTTGTGTACCAATTTTTTTATAAGACCGTATATCTTGTGTTGATGGTCATTAAGGTTTTCAGTTACTAAAAAAGTTAAGTAGCCTGAATAACGCACCACTAACAATCCTACCGATATCATGCAATTCAAAATTAACAGCATAATCCCCAAAATCGAGCAATCAATAAAAAATCCCCAAATCTTCGTTCTACATTTTTTCTTTGAATACAAATAGCAAAGGTGTATCTGCAATCATAAAAAACTAGTATGGTGTTTTTTGAACCCCAAGTGATCAGGAATGAGAATGAAGAAGAAATAATGCTTGGTAAGTGATACATTCGGTTTTCTTATAATTATTCACTAAATATGGATTGTTTGTTAATTTAGTTGTTGTTTTTTTGCTTCAGTTCGACGAAGCGGAAGGTTGTCAAATGTTAGACGACCAAACAGAGATAATGAGGAGTATGAAGTGATCGATCTAACTAGTGAAGACGAACAAGGTATTGTGTGTATTAGTTGGTTTTGTGTATTTTGAATTTAAAGCAGAATTTTTTTAATTTTTTGGTAGTGATTGAGTTGATGTATGTGAACTAGCTACTTGTTGTTTATGACTTGATTTAGCTACTTGTTATGTATGACTTGATTTAGCTAATTATTGGGTAGTGAGTGAGTAGGCATGAGCACGGTACCATTTTGGTACCGAACCGGCACCGTTTTTGAGGTACCGGATTTTTTCCTGGTCAAAAGTGGTAGTCCCGTTCCTGGAACCGATGGATATGCCGGTACCGGTTCCCGTGAATCGGTACCATACCGTGTTGAGCTAGCACCATTTTTGTTTAAAATAAATTTGGTTGATCATCGTCTATGTCTTTTTTAGATAACCCTTGGGAATATGCATTTTTAGATAAATGGACAATTGTACCATGAATGGATCCCCCTGGTTTATTTTCATTCTAACCCACAACAGTGGGTCTAAATGAGCATTCAGTTTAAGAATGATAAATTTCTATAGTTATCTTGATCTCATTGAAAATAAAGAGGCAGTAAGCAAAAGTGTAAAACATACTCCGTATTAGTTAAACATAGACAAGGCAAAGCTAAAAGGATTGTGCAATGGAGTAAGTACGCATGAATCATTATAACTTATAAACATAGCATTTCCTTAAGTTTAGTACTTGCATACACAGATTTGTCTCGACATTGTTTAATAGAACTCCCCACGAACATTCTTTTATCCTTAAATCTACAGTTATTGCACTCTTTTTTCATTTATTTGGATATGCTAATAATCTATTCTTTGTGTCTAGCTACTTGTTCGATCTTAGTTTTGATTTATGGAATGGATTAGGAGTGTTTGGATCGAAACTATAATTAAGAAAAATTGGCCTTTTATATTCCGGTACCGGAACCGGGACTTCCTGTTTTTTCCCCGCACCGATTTTGAATGGTACCGAATTTTTTTTGGGCTTGTTTTGTAGTACCGGTATCGTACCGTGTATTGTAAAATGGTACCGATACGGGTCGGTACCGGTACGGTACCGTTTTCCCAGTACCCATGCTCATCCCTAGAGTTGTGTATGACTAGTAAGTTAGTTGATGTAGTGAGTGAGTTGATGATGTATGTGTATTAGCTACTTGTTGACTGAGTGAGTGAGTTGACTGAGTTGTGGAAGGTACTTAGATAACTATAAGTTTGATATAGGTTTTGATAAAAAGCTATTAGGTGACCAAGTGTACTAGTGATATGGCTATTTTCTAAAATAATCTATTTGTTGATTATGTGTATTAGCTCAAGTAATATATTGTGTATTGGTTGTTAGTTGTTTTGAAATAAACCTCTTGAAGTTGTTTCTAAATGTGTATTAGTTCAGTTATGACAGTGGTTGCTGCAATTCTTAGTGTGACAGATTATTTTTGTCCAGCTATTAGTGTATTCAGAGGTCTGGTATTCAAGTATATGATAGGTGGAGAATATAGTACACTATTTGTGATGATATTTATGGTATAGTATGTTCAGAGGTCAATGTTTGTGGTTTGAATTCTTTGATAGGCTAGTGAAAATAGTCCAATAGTTATGTGTTAGTAGTGCTCTTTGGTCCCTTTATGTCCCTACCTGGTATGAAGTTTATAGCAGATGGCGCATGGGAGTTTGGATGGTGAATTAGTTAGTTTGTTTTGTAAGGTGCTTAGTCCTATGTTTGGGCTTGCAGTGTGTTTTTAGTTTTTGTAGTTTTTGGTCTTAGTCCGATTGTATGCACCTTGTAGTGTTCTTTGGTTCCTTGGGTCCCATCCTCTCTAATTTTTTTGATTGGGGAGGTGGGAAGCCTTTCATTTGTATTTTGTTTCTTGGGTTTTATCCCATAATATATGTTGCCTTTCAAAAAAAAAATTGAGTATGTGTATTAGCTACTTATTATGGTGTATTAGTTGGGGGTACGTATGTGTATTAATTGGTACTGGATGGAAAAAACGTATGTGCATTAGTTGGTAAGGGTTCATGTGTGTAGTGGCTTCAATGTGTATTAGTTCTTAAGGAGTCATGTGTATCAGTTGAAATACTTGTTTTGGAATATTTTGGTATGTGTGTTAGTTGAAGTAAACTTATGTGTATTATTCGATATCGCACTACTCATAAAAGAGTTTTAAATAAAATAATGTGTATTAGTGGATAAGTTATGTGTATTAGATTGTATGGTTCATGTTGTATATAAGAGTGACCTCCTTTTTTTGGTTCTATGTGATCAATCAGATAATGTTGTGCAACTTGAAGGAGAAAATGTGTATAATGAAATTGTATTTGATAAAGAAAAAGAAGAAGCTGCTGGTGTGGAGTATCCCGTAGCAAAACAAGATGCATTTACATGCGGTTGCGTTTGAGACCATCAAGATGCGTGTCGCGGGCAAGTTTGAAAGGAAATGATAAAAGATTTCTGTAGTTTGGATTTAATAAGTAGAACTAAGACTGCAATTTTATTATGCTTGTGTGTTTTCAGTTTATTGTCCAAAAAAAACTCGCGTATGATTACCGAGTAACCTTTAATCTAGTTTGGCTTCTTTAAGTTTAAAACATGGAATTGTGCATTTATTTTTATAACAGTTTGGGTATTTGTTTAAATGGAATTGTGCATTAGGCTTATAACAGTTTGGGTTGTGCTATGGATTTTTTGTTTTAATGGAATATGCATTAAGATTATAACAGTTTGGTTATTTTTTTAAACTGGTTTGTGCATTAGTCTGCTAACTAAATTATGGTATAACTAAGCAACTAACTTGCTAGTAGAAACTTTGTGCAGTAGAAACTTGTGTATGAGTCAGTGATGTGTGTATAGAATGCTAAAGGGTAGAAACTTTGTGTGTGATTCAGTAGAACTTGGTTGTAAAGAATGATAACGGGTCGCGTTCAGTGGATACTTTAATTGGATATGCACTAGAAACCTTGGGTCGACTTCAATACAATAAACGGCATCTGATAACACAACTGAAATATTCCAAATACATGAAATATTCCAACTGATGCAAACCTAGATCACAAACCTTGCAGACACTAAAACAAAAGTAACTAAACACTCTAGATAAAAAATAAAAGAAATTTTCCAACTGATGCATGGAATCATTCTCGGTTGTGTTAGACATACTGATAAAACAATAGGATGTTTGTGTGATGATTAATCGTTTTTGAGTTTGTCGGATATGTGGAAATGAGAGTTTTTTGTTTGACTCTTGTAGTTTGAAAACAATAATACACAAGTCTAGTAGTTTTAGAAAAAAATACAAAATAAAGTACTTTTCTTTTTTTTCACGTTTTTTTAGTAGAAAGCTGCAATATTATTAGCACCAATAAAAGAGAATAACAACAAGAAAAACATATGTTCTCAAAGACGAGAAACGGACCCAACAAAACTGAATCACAACACCTAGCCACAACATCTAAAACCAACACCTAATTACGCCGGGTCCAAAGCCAAAGGATTAGATGTCCAGTCATTCCAAGATACATCATATTTGCAGCATCTATTAGAGATCCAAAGCAATGAAGTGGACATGATGCTTGGAAAAATGTCTTCATGTAAAGTATAGTTAAACCAAATAAGTTTACGTCTTCATGTTGAATGTATCTTCAATTCCGGTTTTAAACTTTTAGATTTTGACATTTATATGTTGACTGCCATAAGAATGTGAGAATTTCTGACTCGAAACATCCAACATCTTTCAAACTTTATTTTTTCATCTACATATACATTTTCTTTGTGATGCTGCTTGTAGTATGAAATTTTAATGTTTCTTTATTGTGGCTTATAGCTAACCACTATAGTTGGTCCCATGATTTTTCTTTAAGGCTTTTAATTGTAGAATGTAATATCGTCAAAAGAAATGAAAGAGAAAATGATCTTTATTTTGTGGCTTATAGCCAAGAATTGTACAGGATTAGATGAGATATTGTGATTGTGAAGAAAAGGGAAAAGGATATTATCATACTGTAATTAATTTTCAAAGTACCATTGTTGCGTATATATGTTTTCTAACTACAAGAGTCCAACAAAAAAACTCGTGGAAATGAAGTTATGGTATTATCCCCAGAAATGTAACGTATACATGCTAATTATTAGGGAAGGGTGTTTAAGGTAGGATTAAGATTGAAAGAATCAGATCATGCTCATTTAATGTGGGATTAATATTGAAAGAATCAGATCATGAAAATAGTAAGATTACAATAATACCCTTAAAGACACTACATAGTTAATTCATTATAATTCATTTAATTTTTTTTATCTTGATCCATCATGTTTGATCTAACGATCCAGAAGTGTGCTTATTTTTCTCTATTTTAAGCTTGTACACCACAAGAACGCAAATCTATATAGGGGGCGTTATTGTGGTGTACAAGCTTAAAATAGATAAAAAAGGTACACATTTGGACCGTCGGATCAAACTTGATAGATGAGATTAGATATTAAATAGATGAGTGGTACAATTGTAATTAAGTGAAAGACAAATGGCATTTGTGTACCAATTTTTTTATAAGACCGTATATCTTGTGTTGATGGTCATTTAGGTTTTCAGTTACTAAAAAAGTTAAGTAGCTTGAATAACGCACCACTAACAATCCTACCGATATCATGCAATTCAAAATTAACAGCATAATCCCCAAAATCGAGCAATCAATCAAAAATCCCCAAATCTTCGTTCTACATATTTTCAGTGAATACAAATAGCAAAGGTGTATCTGCAATCATAAAAAACAAGTATGGTGTTTTTTGAACCCCAAGTGATCAGGAATGAGAATGAAGAAGAAATAATGCTTGGTAAGTGATACATTCGTTTTTCTTATAATTATTCACTAAATATGGATTGTTTGTTAATTTAGTTGTTGTTTTTTTGTTTCAGTTCGACTAAGCGGAAGGTTTTTATTTTGCTTTTCATGTTTGCCCAAAACCACTCCCTACACTGACTCATCAGTGTAGGTGAGTACTTTTCACAAGCTCATAAAAAGCTCAATACTTGGACTTAACCTGTGAAATTTGGTTCTTTGAGAAGCCCATCCACCATACTCAAAGTTTCAGTGCTTATTTTGCACTTCTTAGCTTATTTGATAAGGCTGCTTATAACTTAAACTTTGTCCCATTTAATATCACACTGAGCAATTCAGTGAGTTCAAAGCTTTTTCATAAGCTCCTCATAAGCTCTCCAGTGGACCCCACTAGGTGAGCTTTGGCTTTTTGGAAACCTCACCAACCAAACTTGCTACCCCAGTGCTTATATTGGCTTTTTGAGCTTATTTCATAGGCTTAAATTGACCTTCAAGTAGACTGCAGGGGTGTTTGGCTCACAGGATAATAAGGAAGTGCTTATTTGCTTGTTTCAAGCTTATTAGCCAAATCCTTTGTGCCATTTGGCTCTTTTCCTGTTACTTTGCTTATACTAAAATCATTTTTCCTTTGGTTCCAACTGTGAAGCTTATTTCAAGCTTAAAGTTCTTAAACAAAGCCAAAGGCTTATCTGTTGTAAACATAAGCTCACAGACTACTTATTTTTAAGTTCTAAAATTTTTATCTTCATTAAAGTTTCATATTATCAATAGTTAAATAGGTCTATTAAATAAAAAACACAAAAACATCAATTTTAATAGAAGTGATAGCTTCTATTTAAGAAGCTTTAACTTATTAGCTTATTTTTCCATTTTTTTATTAAGCACTTAGTATTTTTATAATTTTCATAGGTTCCTGTCATTTAGTAATATTTATAGAAAAAGTTTGGTATTTATTACTAGTCATTTAGTATTTATAATAAATCAAATTAGTTTAAATAATTAATAAATAGTAATTAATTAATAATAAATAGATAAAAAGTCAAATAAATATNTTCTGACGCCGTCCCCTTATAATTCTTCCAGGCCGTCTCCCTTTACCACATAACGTGACGGCCTAGGCGTCACAAAGCGTGACGCCGTCACAAAAATTCTCTGGGGCGTCTCATGTAAACTTCGTATCCATCTCTTTGTCGAAGCGTGACGCCGTCACACAGCAGAACGTGACGCCGTCAGGTACTGTTTCCAGCATATTTTGAGACTTTGTCGTTTTCTTCACTTTTATGCTCCAAAAACGTCCAAATTATCTTCTTTTCCAGATTTCCTCTCCAAAGTACCTAAAATGACAAAAAGAACGTTTTAGGGCAATATTTAATCAAATAATCACGGATTAGGGCTTAAATGACCCCCTAAAAGCGGTACATTTTTTGCTTCATCAAATACCCTTACACTTGAGATTTGCTTGTCCTCAAGCAAATGCGCTTTTATTCCAATCAAAATATGAGCTAGGGGTCATTTAACACGAATATAAAAGTAATTACAAAAAATAGTCATTCAACCCTAGTAATAATAAGCACAGAAATCATACACTAGCACTGATATGTGCTTATTCACATATCTTTTATTCACCATTATTAGACTATTATAGACCAAAAACTAACGTTCAAAGCCAAAGATATAGTGTTTTTGTGTTTATGACTGTGCAGGTAAGGATATTGCAAAAACATCATGAAAAGCAACCTAAAAGCCCAATACGAGCACGAGATTTGGAAAAGAGTCAAGAAGCAGAGTCAAAGATGAAATTTACTCAAGTAAAGCCCGTGACGATGTTTTCATTACTTAAAGGCTCGTGAATATGAAAGAGATACTTAATCGAAGATTAAAGATGATTATCATGTATAAGCTTCCCAAACTCGAGCAAGTGGTCACTTTTATATCATTGAAGACTTTTTGAAGACTCGTTAACATATTCCTCAAGATTACAAGGACTTAAGTTTACTTTTTAGAAGTCGTTTAGTAGTGTAATGAAAGTTTATGTGTTACTTTCATGAACAAATAGAGTTAAGGGGGCTAGATGTAAAAGGAATCCACCATGGAAACCTTAAATACCCCCCTTAGGCTTCATTTGAGAGTGAGTTAGTGTAGCCTTAATTAGTTTCTAGCTTATTTTCCAAGTTGTAGTGTAATGTTTTCTTAATGCAAGCTTTTAACTTTATGTCTTAATCTTCTTATTTTGCTTATTTCTTAGCTTATTGCAATCTTTCTTTTATTGCTTTTCATCTTATTCAAGCTTCTTTACTTCTATCTTGATCACAATAAGCTCATATAAGTCTTGCACCACCTTTGCATGAAAAGAAATTTTCGTGCCTAATGAATATGACTTGAGCTTATTTGGGTTTTGCTAGCTTGTAAAAGCTTATTTTACGTTTTACTTTAGCTTATTTAAGAGTTTACAAATCGTTGTTTTGGCTTTTCAATCTTTCTTTTGTGTTTAAACAAGCTTTTTAGTTACAAGCCCTAGAAATATGTTTAGCTTATTTTGAATTCGTTGAGCTTCTATAGCTTATTTTGGTTGTTTGTTTTGCTTAATATTGAGTCTAAATAAGTTTCTAATAAGTTTCCATAAAAAGTTTCACGTTAAAATATTTCCAGTTTTTAAAAACTTAATATAGCGAGTATGCTTTTAGGGTTTAGAGAGTATGATTTTAGGGTCTAGCGAGTATGCTTTTTGATCTAGCGAGTTTGGCTTGGCTAGAAAAGATAGCGAGTATCAATTTTAATCCAGCGAGTATGGTCATAAAAGAAACCTAGCGAGTTTGGTGTTATATTCCAGCGAGTATGGTAAGTTTAGGTTAGCGAGTATGGTTTTCAGTAGCGAGTAAGATTTTTCATAGCGAGTTTGGTTCTTTTGCGCACTTAGCGAGTTTCATCTCATTTTCTAGTTAGCGAGTTTGGTTTTGAAAAAGTCTAGCGAGTATGGAGTCTTTTCCATTTCTAGCGAGTATGACATTAGGGTCTAGCGAGTATCAGCTTTGAATTCCAGCGAGTTTGGTCTCTTTTTAAATAGATAGCGAGTTTGTTTTTTTTTTTGTTAGCGAGTTTGAGTTTTTTATTCACTTTAGTTTTCGAGTCTTAATCTTTTTAGTGTCGTGTCTTGTTTACTTGAAAAGCCGAGCTAGGCTTATTTACACTCCATCGTTTATCGAGTGGAGTTTTCTTTAATTCATTTCTTACCGTTACTCTGTCGAATTTTCTTTTAAATCTTTTTAACTTAGCTTATTTTTCTTTTCGCTTCTTTTATTTTCATTTAGACGTTTACTTTACTTTTCTTTAATTAATTAAATCTAAAAACTCAAAAACATTTTCTTTCTTTCTTTCTTTCTTATTTCATTTTCTTTACGTTTTATTCAACTTATGTTTTCTTTTATCGTTCAACTTATTTCTTTTATTCTCGTACTTTATTTCTTTTAAGTTTTAAACAAGCTTCGTAGTATAACTAAATCCAAATCACATCTTTTCAACCCTCGTTGGGACTACGACCCTAGGTTCTTGCTTTCACTAGCTATAAAACCTTGACATCACTTTTTGGCGCCGCTGCCGGGGAGCGGTTGATAAGATTAAGTCATTCGTCGTTCGAGACTTGTGTTTTGAAGAACCTTCTTTTAGAAGTTAACGCTTTTCTTAAACATAAAAACAACTAAAAATTATAAAACCTATAAAAGCCAAAAATATTTTCTCTTTTCTTTTATAAACTTATAAAAACCAAAAAGATTTTTCTTTTTACTTTATTTTTCACTTTGATTTGTTTTGATTTGTAGGATCACTCGTTCCAAGTCTAACTTGAACGAGCAACCTTCTTCTTCTACAGTGCCTTCTAACCGCAGTCGTCGTAGATGAAAACAAAGGATCGTACCCGAGTTACATCCTAACGTTGATGAGATGAACAATAACGTCCATCAAAATGAGGAACCTCCGGTGGGACCTCAACCTCCTGCAGATCTCCGAACGATGTGCTTAAAGTTCTTAAACAAAGCCAAAGGCTTATCTGTTGTAAACATAAGCTCACAGACTACTTATTTTTAAGTTCTAAAATTTTTATCTTCATTAAAGTTTCATATTATCAATAGTTAAATAGGTCTATTAAATAAAAAACACAAAAACATCAATTTTAATAGAAGTGATAGCTTCTATTTAAGAAGCTTTAACTTATTAGCTTATTTTTCCATTTTTTTATTAAGCACTTAGTATTTTTATAATTTTCATAGGTTCCTGTCATTTAGTAATATTTATAGAAAAAGTTTGGTATTTATTACTAGTCATTTAGTATTTATAATAAATCAAATTAATTTAAATAATTAATAAATAGTAATTAATTAATAATAAATAGATAAAAAGTCAAATAAATATAATTTCAATTTTAAAATAAGTTTTAGGTTATTTTAGATTTTTCAAAGTTAAAATTTCATATTTCTAGGTTAATTTCATATTTAATTGTAATTTAGTGTATTTTAAATAATTAATAAATAGTTTTTAATTAATAATAATTAATTAATAAGTCTAATAAATATTTTTATTTTTACAATAATTTTCTTATGTCATTAGGATTGTAAAAATATAAATTTCATATCCATAGGCCTTTTCTTTCTTAAAACTCACGTTTTATTTCGTACGTTTACGTAAATTCTAATTAAACGTACGCGTTTTGAGTCTTTAAACGTTTCTAGTTAATTTCCTTTCACGTACTCATTTTCATAGCTTATTTAAGCTATTTCCTTTTATTCCTTAGTATAAATCACTCAAAACCCTTTTCTGTTCAATATTCACCCGATCCCAGATTCGTTGTATTACAGATTTCACACCTCGTTGGGATTAAACGACCCGGGGAAACACCATACTCCTTGGTTAGTTGTCTTCAAGTGGTTTGACTTTAGTTGACCAATATCCTTGGTTAATTTAAGTTGACTGTTTGAGGCCAATCAAAAAGGTATCCTCATTTACCCCCAAGATGTCATTCCTTAGCTTTGTGGTTCTTCCCGGTGGGAAAAATTAAGCAAGGAAGCGAGTGGTGAGATTATCCGAAGACGTGATGGATCCTGCGGGTAGACGTTCTAGCCACTGACCAGCTTGGTCCCGCAGAGAGAATTGGAAGAGACGTAATCGGGTAGTCTCTCGAGTTTCAACATTAAGGTCTATGGAATCTACGATTTTAAGAAAGTCCTTGAGATGTTGATTTGGATCTTCGGAACGAAGTCCATGGAATGCACATCCGTTTTGCACCAACCAGATGGTGTCGGATCGCAAGGGAGACACATTGGCTCCTTGGGTGAGCTCAATGGTGTTACGGTAGCCTTGATGGCTAGGACGGGATTATTCTCCTAAAGTACGGGCTCTAGGAGGTTGGTTTGGTTGAGGTGGGATGTTTGGTTGAGGTGGTTTGATGGGATCAAAGATATTACCACCTTCCATGATGTCGGATGGTAATGGTTACGAACAAAAACACGAAGAATAAGATAGAATAAAGAAAACCTAGAAAAATAAAAATAAAAATCTCACTAGAAAGGATTCTAATGAGTAGACCTAAGTAAAATTAAAAATTTCAACCTAAACAATAAATATTCCCCGGCAGCGGCGCCAAAAACTTGATGCGTGGGTTTTGCAAC
>LBNU01036174.1:54599-71314 GCA_014162995.1 Artemisia annua | reverse complement strand
TGGATGATCTCAAATCAGGTACCATTACATTACCCGCAGAAATTTGGGAAAGTCTCTCTTCCATGGGGTACAATACTACTGACAAAAAGGCTACTTTCAAAAAGAGTGGTTTTTGTCCTCAATGGAGATTTTTAATTCATACTCTTTTACATTGCCTTAGCCCTAAGAAAACCTCTTATGAACAATTCAGTTCACCAATGGCTTACCCTTTGGTTTGTCTAGCAAAAGATAGAGTTTTTAATTGGTCTAGATATATTTTTATAAGTATGCAGGGCAATGTAAAGAGTTCAACAAAATTTTTTTTGTACCCAAGGTTTGTGCAAGCAGTGCTAAATGAATTTCCACTGCAACCCCATAAAAGAGTTTACAAAATCAGACACCTAAAGCCTAAAGTTTTTCAAAACATGGACAAGCCTGGTGATTGGATTTTTACACCTCTTTTTCCTCAAATGCTTGCCAAGATTTCACAAGAACAGGGTGAAGATGCAACAATCCCAGTTGAATCTCAAAACACATCCATTCTGAATGTTCCAAATATTGACTACACTCCACCAGTTTCTCACACCTATGAAAGGAGGCATAAACAGCCAACTCCTTTCATCTTAACACAGCAAGTTCCTGAACCTTTTGGTGTTGGAACAAGCAGTGGTGGTTTTAGTCTTTTACCTAGTCCAACTAGGGAGGAGACTGAACCATTGCCCCATGATTCACCTCTCCCAGCAGGTAACACAGTTGGAAGTGATGAGGGCAGTGAGCAACCAATGGAATTGATGGAACTCTGTACCAAGTTGGCAAAGCAGGTTGGATCTCTTAAGCAAGAATTGGCAGAAGTTAAGGAGCAGCATGCCAATGATATCAGTATATTAAAACAGGAGATTCAAGCCCTCAAGGATGAAGTTCAGGGGTCTAAGCAACCAAGAAAAACTGCAAAGATGGTGTTATCTTCCTCATCCTCACCCAGTGAAGATTTCTTTGATGATTTGGGTAATTCTCCCAAACAGGGGAGGAAAACAGATGCTGAGACTAAGGGGAGGAGAATTGACTTCAGGGAAGATGATACAGATGCTGATTTTGTTATTCAAGACTTGGCATATGAGCCAATGAATGAGAATGCAGAGCCACAAGTTTCTCAACAACAGCAGCCTAATACAGAAGAACAAGATCAAGAGCAAGTCTTTTCCACTGCTGCAACAACAATTCCCACTGATGTTCATATTTCCACTGCAGAGCAAATAGTTCCCACTGACAGTCAAACTGTTTCCACTGCTGAGGAAGAAGTTGAAAAGATAAGAAAGGAGAAAGGGAAAGAAATTATGCAGAGTGAAGAACCACCAGTTAAGAAGGTAAAGAAGAGTGTTCAAGCTCAAATTGATCATGATGCTGAAATTGCAAGGAAACTTAGAGAGGATGAAGCTGCAAGAAAGAAAAGATTGGATGAGATTGAAATTGCTGACTTCATGATGGCTTAGAGAATGGAAAAGGTGGAAACTACTGCTCCATTGGATGTTAATCCAATTTCCACCATCCAACCTACAATTCTAAGAGAGAAGACTCCAGAATTTACATGTGTCCTTACTGAAGAGGATTATGATTTCTTGATTGCTCGATATCCTGTGATCAAAAAGAAGGCAATTGACCTATTGGCAGATAAGTCTTTAACTGAAGCACAAAGAATAGCTCAGCTAAAAGACTTCATTGAAATGTTGAACAGACAAGCACTTCAAGAAGCAATTAGTACAGTCAAATGTGGCAGAAGAAACCAAGGCAACCAACTAAAGCACAAATTCTTTCTACCATGAAATATTACTGTTGTCATGTTGGTGGATGGAAGATGAGCAAGTTCAAAGGAATGACCCCTAATCAGATTGAAAGTGCATACTACAGAGTTAAAAGGCAAGATCTTGATTTTGTTCCTATGAATTCAGAAGAAGAAGAAAGAAGATTTCCTACACCTAAAAGGAAAGTCATGCATAGTGAACCTCAAAATGTTAAGAAGACAAGATNCTCGATAGTCTTATGGACGTATGATGGTACTACATTCTATCACATCGGAGTATTCAGTGGTGATGGGATCATAAATTGTGTTAGACGATATTTCACCTTAGAGACACTATTATGAGGAATTTATAGTCTTAGAGATTGTTTAAATGGAATGCTTGTAGTGAGAGTAGTAGAAACACAGCTCTAAATATTTTATATAATAGAGTGAATATAGATATAATAGGGTTAATTTGAAGATTATATAGAGTAATTCGCTAAATTATAGTGTAGGTTATAATTTTATCAGAACACAAGGGTCATTCAGTAAGTAGTATTACTAAAATATATAGATATATGCAGATATATTTTAAATTATCATATACATCAAACGAATAGGTATTCAATTAAGTAGTAATATATTCATACAAGAGCAAACTACAGAAGATAAAGAAAATGTTATAGTATGTCTTCTACGGACAGGCCTGCATTGAGTATAATATGAAAGAATAAACAAGTCACGAATCCATTTTATGTAGTTCTGACAACTTACCACACATACGACATATTTTTTGAATTCATCAATTGAACTGGTATCTTCCTGGATATAATCTTGCAGGTATAGAATCGGACGGTTATGGTTATACCTGCTAAGGTCTGTAATACCACGTACTAGGGTTTAACCCTAAAGTCTCCACTCCAAAATTCCTCCTAAAGTTCGTCACAGTAATATAGAAAAAAAACGTTCTAGGATAATAGGATTCAAGAGAAAGCGAGAGAACGGGCGTCGACGGGTCAGCCAATAGGTGACGCTCATCCAGCTCGGCGATTAGCGGTTTCCTGACGGGCCTTCTGTTGGACGCTGTGCTCAATTGCTGCCGTTCCAGATCTGACGGCTCTTAGTTGACGGCGCTCACCAAATTGCACTACAAACTTCTCTGTTGCCCGTCCCCAACGAGTCTTTTTTCCACTTCTGGACTTCACTTATTCCTGACGCCGTCACCTTGTAGAGTGGTGACGGCGTCACCTCAGTAACTTTCAAGGTCTTTTTGAGTTTTTTGTTGTATTCCCGCCACTTTTTCACTCCGCAAAACGGCCCCGCCGGAAATGCTAATCTTTTGTGATTTTCCCTTCAAACGCTACCTAAAATGAGAAAAGAAACGACTTTGAGGTGAAATCCAAACCAAAAACATCACGAATTAGGCACTCCAAACCGCCCCTACAAAACGTAACATTTTTCTCTCATTCACACTCTTATTAGATAACTGATGTATTCGTGTATAGATAAGTGTAGAATAGATCTTGTGTATATTCTATTTTGATAGCTTAATACTTATCTTGTAAAGGACTCCTTGTTCTATAAAAGGAGATCCTAGGTCATTGTCTAAGGTACGAATTACTCTAGAGAGCTTCAAGGTGTAACCCTAGTGATAGCTAAGATCACTCGTATTATTATCATTAATAATATTGAAGCTTTGTGTTACATACTACTGTTCTCACTCACAATACATCACATAAACAATCTTCTAAGTGTTACTAAGTAAATTCCGCATGCTTAATAACATTACTCAAAGTATCTCTAACACAAGGTGTGTGTTTAGATCCATCACCAGGATTAGTATTCCTCCGTATGTAGAATAGACCACCAACATTAATCTGTCCTTCATTAACTCTATCTTTTCCCAAAAGCCATAACATGCCTGTAAGACTCATGTAAGTGCTGCTATACCATTCAGTTCCCACACATCCTTTATTAGTAACCACAAGCTCAAACTTAACAATTCATTGTCAAAACAGTATTGATGAGGTGAAAAGTGTACCTATTTTAGAGGGTCATTTAAGCCCTAATTCGTGTTAATATGATCTCGTTCCTTTTGTCATTTTAGGTACTTTTGAGAAAAATTCTGGAAAACACATCATTTTGGACGTTTTTGGAGCATAAAGTGAAGAAAACGACAAAGTCTCAAAAAAATGCTGGAAATCCTTCCTGACGGCGTTAGTGTCACAAGTTGACGCCGTCGGGCTATGCAAACAAAGGAGTGGAGTTCTGACTGTACCAGACGCCCTAAGCAAGAATTGTGATGTTTACACCTGACGGCGTCAGGTGTTAATAATCCTAGGCCGTCAGGTGTAATGCTTAAGAGAGACGGCCCAGCTCGAGTTTACAAGTGATGGCGTCAGAAGTAGATCTAGGCCATCCGAGAACCCTAGAGGCGGCGAGCTGACGACGTCAGGATGTATAAGCTGACGCCGTCAGAGTGTATTTTCTATATATACTTTTCTATTTTTCATTCATTAGTGCGCAACTTTTTGGGAACAAACCCTAGACGATTTTATCAGCTTTTTCAAGGGTTTTTCACCCTTGATTCTTCCATGTTCAATTAAAGATAAGTCTCCCTTCAAATTAATCAATATGTCTATGTGTTGGTTAATTATATCTTATGCTTGTCTTTCAATTAACATGCTAGGCTAGATTTATCTTGTGTTTGCTTAGATCTAATGAAATCTAACTATTGATTATTGGTTGTTGGTGTGTTATTAATTGTATTGGATGATTGTTTATCGATGTTAGGCTTAAGAAAACTGGCTAACCTCCTATACGGTAACTTGCTTGAACGTCTTAAGAAATAGAACCAATGCGTACTAGGTTATTATGGTTGTATTTTAATGCATGAGCGAATTCTAATGATCCCATGTTAGGAGCTTCTTAGCCGGCTCGACATAGGAGTGAAGTAGGAGCTTATAGAGTTGGGGAAGTACGTACGCCACCCCACGAATGGTATTAAGGAATACACCCGTCATCCACGCAATTAATACACACTAACCAACCGGTAAAAGATAGTTAGGGAGTAAGGAAATCTAAGTAAACACACTTGTCTCCATATAAGTTTCACAACCTTTTATTTTCTTGTTATTTTATTTTATTTGCAATAGTAGTTTTTGGGTTAGTTGGCTAGCAACTAATTCCGCCCACTCCTTCAAACCCGAGATTTTACTTGCTTTCATAAAATATAAAAAATACAAAAATAATCTTCCCTCACCCTTAGACCTAATTAGAGTAGCTTTTCATACCTAACGAACACTATTCCCTGTGGAGAACGATCAATCCCCCGTACTTACCACTACACTATACTACATCGGTCAGGTACACTGCCTGGTGGGGTTGTAAGCCTCTTGAGATCCCTCGAGAGGTAAAACCTGTTGTAAGGATGCAAAACCACGCATCAAGTATCCTCAACTAAACTAGCATACCAACATATCCACTTGTAAACCTCATAGAACCAGATTTCTAATAAAATAAATCTATAAGGTATACTTGGAGTGCAGCCAACCATACCTAGATTATTCCTACTCCAACCAACACAATAATTCCAGCAATGGATATACACGGTGAAATACTTTTGGAGACTATAGAAGTTTCAAGTACAAGAGTCATCTAAGCTAGGCTTACACCACTCTAACCAACTAGGAACTCTATACCACAAACCAAATAAGAAAAGACAGTAAAACTGCCATGTATCCCACCAAATCCATACACCCTTTATATCTTCAGTTTAAAAAAAATAATAATAAAAAAAATTAAAAAAAAAGAAAAAAAAAAAGAAAAAAAAAAGATGAATATAACTTTGGTAAGGCTTAAGAACAAACTGGAAGTTGAACATAGAGATAAAAATGTGATAGAATTGTTCAAGAAACCAATATGACCCACAAAGCTTAAACACGTGCCAAAGAGTAAAACCAGCTGAGTAAACCAATAAAAGAGTGCCAATCAAACCGTACTCAGCATAAAACACTCACCCTTATTCCTCCCAAACCTATGCATCAACACCTTAACCGTTGAAAAATCTACCCTGCATTCCCTTATATCATGTCATTTAAAAGTTATTTTACAGTTATGATATGGAGATATAATACCTGGATCTGCTAGTTTAAAAACTTGTATAACTTTGTTATTTCAAGCTCATATTGCTTAAGTTTATTGAATCAATATATCTTAACTGGCATAGCAATTTGTTGTTTCGGATATATTGATTTGCTACAATTACTACCAAGCATTCGACAAGAAGCGAGAGCTGAGCCACTAACAAAACAACTAAATAGTTACATAACATGCAATATAAACATATATATTACATATTTATTTATTTATGCTTTCACAAATCACACATTTCTTCACATAACTTAAACTGTAGTAAGGCCAGAAAATCGACAAGAGGTACATCATTTATTTATCAAGAATACCATAAAACATGACTGCAAGTCTGCAACTCCTTGCCCCTCGCTCGGTCATTGAACTTAGCCGATTGAAGGAACTTGAACAATAATCCCACGAGAGTTCACCCTGACGAACACGCGGTCACAACGGAAGTCAGTAGTCGTGTCACTTCCATTCAATATAACAATTCCATCTACACGCGGATTCTCTCTCTCAATTGTAGTTGCAGCAGCTTCTCCTGTTACCCCTACCAACTCGGGCCATGACCTCTTTCCTGTATCAGATGTCCAAACACCAACAGACTTTATTAAAATAGTCGAATAAAGTGGAAATTAAAAAACGAAACCAACTCATATGATTTTACCTTGGCAGTCTGTCATTTCTTGTATGAGCATTTATGTACATGTAGAATATAGGGTATAAATACATGTGAAGAGGTCGAGTGTGGGCTGTACATTATGCATCAAGGGTTGTACCTTCACCTTTACGTTTTTTCAGCAGTTCCATTTGGGTTGGCAACCGCAAACCCCATAAGTCCAACCTTTTTTAGGCAAAATTGAAAAGTCAATATAGCCAATTTTGTTGACTTTCTAAATTTGGACCATCACTTCATCATTCTACGTTTGAGTTGCAATAGATAATCAATAGTTTCTAGTTACAGTAATGAAATCAGATGATCAGTTTACGGAAGTTGTATGCGAGTTAAACTAAATGTTAACATTCTGAAGCTTCACTCAGAAAACTTTAAATTCTCAATTTCAAAAGGTAAGAATTTGTGCAGATATATCATATGCACAAGCGTGTATCGTTCTATTATGACAGAAGCCCGACACTAAGATATGGATAACACTTAAAAGAAATGGAAAAATAGACTACTAAAAGAATATACAACAGAGCTAGAAGTGCTTTCCTAACTTGGTTTCAACTCCTTGATAAAAAAAAAACAGAGTGATCTTTTGCATAAATAAGATCTTAGCTCTATCTTTTATATATTGATTATCGGGAGTTAGCGTTTCCAGCACATATCTGAGAAATCAATTAACAAGGCAAGCAATGAGGAAGAACCCTGTTAATTCTACAGAGTTCCTAACTTAATTTGAACTTATAGTTCAGGTTTTCTGAACGCATAAAAAAAAGGGGAGATTTAAGGGCAGTGTGTTCTAACAACGTCATCAGTCAAACGACTCATTATGAAAAACAGTATTGTTCCAAGATCTTTTTATCATACCCTCATGCATACATCAAAACATGTGGGTAAACCACATGATAACTGGCTATTCAAACCATCTTGCAGGGGTATCCATAACTTAGCAGAAAATTTCCAGACGATACTTTATGGAGTCATTTCTATTTTCATTCGTACTTTATTACACTACAAAATGTTTTCAAAATATGCACGTACCTAACAGACCATGTACGTACGCCCACCTGCTCCTACAAACAAGCACCATGTATGTGTTGTCCCAATATATGTGAGTCAAAAATAGTTGCCAATGAAATACTGAATAAATAATTCGTCTAACTCTTTAATCGATACATGTTCTTACATATATATAGGTTTCCAATCGGTGTCATGGAACCATTGTGACTTTTCGGTATTAACCGAAATAACTAACTAACTACTTTAACATCCATAACCGCCAATAACTAACTTTCGGTTATTAACTAACTAACGTACAATATTGGTCCTTCGTATTTCGTTATTTACATTACAAGCAATGAACGAGATTATAAGTTCACATTCTTCTCCTTAATCTTGATCGTTGCTTCATCATAAGTCTTGAACTCTGAGCATTTGTCGCGTAGTCACAAACTTCAGTCTTCGTAGAGCTTTCGTTAGAAAATCTGTTCTTTGTAATTCTCCACTGACGTGTTCCACATTGATGTGTCCATTCTCTACGCATTCGCGAATGAAATGATAGCGAATGTCGATGTGCTTGCTTCTTCCATAAAAAACTGGGTTCCTGACGAGTGCTATTACTAAAATGTTGTCGACCTTCAGCGTTATCCTTTTCTCTTCCCATCCAGTTAATTCACTAAGTAGTCGTTTTAACCATAAGGCTTGACATGCTGCTCCAGTAGCTGCCATGAATTCTACCATTCTGAAGCTTCACTCAGAAAACTTTAAATTCTCAATTTCAAAAGGTAAGAATTTGTGCAGATATATCATATGCATAAGCGTGTATCGTTCTATTATGACAGAAGCCCGACACTAAGATATGGATAACACTTAAAAGAAATGGAAAAATAGACTACTGAAAGAATATACAACAGAGCTAGAAGTGCTTTCCTAACTTGGTTTCAACTCCTTGATAAAAAAAACGGAGTGATCTTTTGCATAAATAAGATCTTAGCTCTATCTTTTATATATTGATTATCGGGAGTTAGCGTTTCCAGCACATATCTGAGAAATCAATTAACAAGGCAAGCAATGAGGAAGAACCCTGTTAATTCTACAGAGTTCCTAACTTAATTTGAACTTATAGTTCAGGTTTTCTGAACGCATAAAAAAAAGGGGAGATTTAAGGGCAGTGTGTTCTAACAACGTCATCAGTCAAACGACTCATTATGAAAAACAGTATTGTTCCAAGATCTTTTTATCATACCCTCATGCATACATCAAAACATGTGGGTAAACCACATGATAACGGGCTATTCAAACCATCTTGCAGGGGTATCCATAACTTAGCAGAAAATTTCCAGACGATACTTTATGGAGTCATTTCTATTTTCATTCGTACTTTATTACACTACAAAATGTTTTCAAAATATGCACGTACCTAACAGACCATGTACGTACGCCCACCTGCTCCTACAAACAAGCACCATGTATGTGTTGTCCCAATATATGTGAGTCAAAAATAGTTGCCAATGAAATACTTAATAAATAATTCGTCTAACTCTTTAATCGATACATGTTCTTACATATATATAGGTTTCCAATCGGTGTCATGGAACCATTGTGACTTTTCGGTATTAACCGAAATAACTAACTAACTACTTTAACTTCCATAACCGCCAATAACTAACTTTTGGTTATTAACTAACTAATGTACAATATTGGTCCTTCGTATTTCGTTATTTACATTACAAGCAATGAACGAGATTATAAGTTCACATTCTCCTCCTTAATCTTGATCGTTGCTTCGTCCTAAGTCTTGAACTCCGAGCATTTGTCGCGTAGTCACAAACTTCAGTCTTGGTAGAGCTTTCGTTAGAATATCTGTTCTTTGTAATTCTCCACTGACGTGTTCCACATTGATGTGTCCATTCTCTACGCATTCGCGAATGGAATGATAGCGAATGTCGATGTGCTTGCTTCTTCCATAAAAAACTGGGTTCCTGACGAGTGCTATTGCTAAAATGTTGTCGACCTTCAGCGTTATTCTTTTCTCTTCCCATCCAGTTAATTCACTAAGTAGTCGTTTTAACCATAAGGCTTGACATGCGGCTCCAGTAGCTGCCATGAATTCTGATTCACATGATGAGAGCGCCACTGTTGGTTGCTTCTGAGTACACCAGGTAATAGGTGATTCTCCAAAATAAAATACTATCCCAGTAGTTCCTTTTCCTTGATCGGTGTTGATTCCATAACTACTGTCGCTGTAACCTGTAATTTTGCAGCCGCCTTCTTTCTTGTATATTACGCCATGCTCCTTTGTTCCTTTGATATATCGGATTACTTGCTTTATTGCCTTCTAGTGATGATCCTTTAGGTCTTGCATGAATCTGCTGAGTAGTCCGACTGAGTAACTAAGATCTGGTCTTGTATGTAGTAAGTACCTGAGACTTCCAATTAAGCTTCTGTAATAAGTTGCGTCAACTGAGTCTCCATCTTCCGTCTTGACCAACTTAGTACTGGGATCCATTGGTATCTTCGTATCATTACTATCCGTCATACTTGTTTCTTTCAAGATCTTGTTAATATAACCTATTTGCTTGATTGTAATCTCTCATCCTGTCTGAGTAACTTCTATCCCAAGGTAATAAGCTAACAATCCTAAGTCGCTCATTTCAAATATGTCTTTCATCTGGGATTTAAATACTTCTATTTGCTTCCTTGGAGTGCCTGTGATTATTAAATCATCTACGTAGACTCCAACTATAAGTGTAGATGTCTTGCTTCTCTTCGTATAAACTGCTTGTTCGAGATTACACTTCTTAAAATCTAATGACTTTAAGGTTTGAGATCAAGCTTCACATTCCAAGCTCTTGGTGCTTTTCTTAAGCCATATAAAGCTTTAGTGAGCTTATAGACTTTCCCTGAATTTCCTTGTTGAATAAATCCTTCAGGTTGTGTAACGTAGACTTCTTCCTTCAAATCTCCATGTAAAAATGCTGATTTTACATCTATGTGATGTACTTGCCAACCATGATATGCTGCTAGTGCTAATATCAACCGAACTGTCTCTATCCAAGCAACGGGTGCAAATACTTCATCGAAGTCTATTCCTTGTTCTTGTACATATCCTTTTGCTACTAACCGTGCCTTATATTTGATGATCTTTCCTTTTGCATCCCTCTTAGTCTTGTAAACCCATTTTAGTCCTATTGCCTTCTGATTCGTTGGCAATGTAGTAAGGGTCCATGTATTATTCTTGTTGATTGAATCCAATTCAATCTCCATGGCCTCGATCCATTTCTTGTCTGTTGATGCCTCCTTGTAGTTACGGGGTTCTTCTTTCGTAAAAAGTAAACTTTCTGCTTCTACTTCACGTGCATCCTTGTAGATTTTCGTTATCGCATTGAAACCTCGTACTGGTCTATCATCAAATCTATGTTCTGAGCTTCCTAATGAGCTCATAGTAGCTTCTTCTTCCTCGTCTGAGTATGGGTTGTAAGTGTATGTCGGTGGTGTGATTGGTGAAACTGGATTAGGAATCGGATCCTGTTCCTGATACGTATTATCAACATTATCATTGATTTCTATGTTGACCGGTGTAGGGTTTTCATTGTCAACTCCTTCTACCACAAAACTAGCCCAAAATGTGTCTTGTGTACTTGTATCCTCTCCATTTTTATCCCAATCCCATGGTTTTTTTCCATAAACTTTACATCCCTGCTTACGTATTTCTTCCTTGCTATTGGATCATATAACCTACATGCTTTTGATCCTTCCTCTACTCCTAAGTAAATCATTGGTATGCTTTTGTCGTCCAGCTTGTTTAAGTGAGGTATCGTTATCTTGGCATAAGCTGTGCATCCGAATATTCTTAGGTTTTCCAGATTCGGTTTTCTGTTGTAGAGTGCCTCATATGGAGTTTTATCTACCAGGGCTCTTGTAGGTACCCTGTTGAGTATGTAAATGGCATGTTTAACTGCTTCCGCTCAAAAAGTTAAGGGTAACTTCATCGCTTTCATCATACTCCTCGTATTTGATAACACTGTCCTATTTCTTCTCTCCACTACTCCATTTTGTTGTGGTGAGTAAGGTGTTGTCAACTGTCCTGCTATTCCATTCTCCTTACAGTATTTGGTGAATTCACTAGATGTAAATTCACCTCCTCTATTTGTTCTTAGCATCGTTAATTTCATTCTCATCTCCATTTCAATCTGTTGTCTAAATTCCTTGAAAGTACTAAATGCCTGATTTTCGACGTCAGAAAGTAGGCCTATATGAAACGTGTACAGTCGTCCACTAACAAGAAAATGAGTTTCTTTCCAGAGTGTGTGGCTGGACTTATAGGACCACAGAGGTCTCCATATACTAAGTCCAACGGGTTCTTTGATCTGAATTTAGCTTGATTTGGAAATAGTGTTCTACAGTGTTTTCCTAATAAACATGCATCGGAAATTTGTCCTGCATGATTTATTCTTGGTATTCCTTCCACTAGACATTTCCTAGTCATCTTGTTGATGTCGTCAAAGTTCAGATGACCTAATCTAGCGTGCCATAACCATACTTGGTTATCTATATTTGCTAAGAGACATATAGGTGCTTCTATTTGTAATCTAATACTGTAAATTCGATTCTTAGATCTTTCAACCTTCATCAACAACTTCTTGCTCTTATCATACAAAGTCAATTTGTTTCCATCCATGATGATCTTACAACCTATCTCCATGAGTTGTCCTAGACTTAGTATGTTGCTCTTGAGGTTTGGAATGTAATATACATCCGAAACTATCTTTTGTTCTTGGTTCCTACAACCTAACAATATAGTGCCTCTACCCTTTATCTCCACATACTATCCATCTCCAAAACGAACGCGTCCTGTTATGCTTTCGTTAATATCCTTAAAATGACTCTTGGTTCCCGTCATATGGTTACTTGCACCAATATCTAAATACCATTTGCTTGCATCCGCTAAAGCATACTTTCCGGGTTGAATTTGTCCTTCATTCAACAAAACTTCCTCATGTTCAGTTTCGTGTGTAGTCATTAATAGTGATGGTTCATCGTCTTCTAAGATAAGGTTTGATTGTTCCTGAGATGTCGATGTTCCTCTGCAATCTTTCTTATAATGTCCAAGTTTTGAACACTTGAAACTCGTACTTTGCTCAACTCCCATTCACCTTTATTCTTATTAGAGTTTCCTTTGTGATTTAAGTTTCCTTCCTTTGAGTTATATTTGTTTCTATTATTCTGCCAGTTTTCTCGTAAAAAAATTTGATCTACCTCCGCGTTTACTAAATAGCCTTCCTTTTCCCGAGTGTTCGCCATGTGCGAATAATAAGTTTTCCTGGCTTTCCACTTGTCCTCCTTTCCGGAGTTTTATCCTTTCCTTAAATGCCTTGAGTTTTCCAATGATCTCATCTAAGGTGATATCGTCGAGATCATTTGTTTGTTCTATGGATGCTACTATTTGAATAAACCTATCTGGTGTGGAATCTAATAGTTTTCGTACTAAAAGTGATTCATCCATAGTTTTCCCTAATTCTTTTGCCTTAGTGGCATAGCCGTTTAGCTTAGCCGTAAATGCATCCACCGTGTCATCTTCCTTCATTTGAAGTGTATGAAACCCAATCATCAATGATTGTAACCGTGCTTGTTGCACTTTTTCTTCTCCAACGTGTCTCTTCTTTAAAGATTCCCATAATTCTTTAGCCGTTTTACAACCCACTAGTTGTAAAATCACATCTTCGGTCAACGCTTGATATAGGAAGGCCGTTGATGAACTCAAATAAGTAAATATTATTATCATCATTTATCCTATTTATTTGACTTTTTTACTTTATTATGTATGAGAATCGGTACTTTAATGTTTACTTTAGTAATTCTCAGGTAAAAACAGGTAATAGGTGAAACTTGGCGATTTTGGACTAATTATGGAGCAAAACAAGCGAGATGTCAAAAGTCTACTGAAATCCAGAAGATGCGCCGTATCTCTCTCAACAGATACGCCGCAATATCATACTTAGATGAACTCGAAGACCATTTCCTGACTTTGAAGAATGCGCCGCATGTAATTCTATCATGCGCCTCATATGAAACTTTGGTCAACGCAGAAGATCAAACACGTTCTACTCCAGATACGCCGCATTACACTTCTGACATACGGCGTATCACTATCAAGACTTCACCAGATACAATCCAAGATACTGAAGGACATGCGCCGCATAAAGATCTAAGTTACGCCGCATCTGAAGACGGTGTACGAATATTCCAGAATATATTAATCTTGGACCCTACGTGAAGTTAAGTCAATGCGCCGCATCTACTTACTCAATGCGCCGCATCGAACCCTAAGACAGAAATTATAAATACCCCAAGACCTTGACGAATTTTGTGTGCAACATAACCCTAAGGAGCCGAGTTCAATCGAAGAAGCAACACAAGACACACCCCAAACGAAGATATTAGAGCTGTAAGAAGATCCTGCATGTATTTAATTCATTAAGATAAATAGGATAGTCATAAGTAATTATTAAGGGTTTACCCGCCGATATAATGAGATCCAACGAGAAAGATTTAACTAATATACACTTCATATAAAACTAGCAATAAAACAAGTGACAAGCTACTTAATTATTAGGACAGGTCTTCTTATAGTCTCTATTATCTATCTGTGTACGTGTATGCTATTCGCTGATTCGTGCTCATTAGTTTAATTTACTGTTTAACTCAACCAATCTGTGCAAGTCTCTCAGGCTGAACCCCCTTGCGTTAGATTAGGCTGTAAAACTAACTTATGACATTAAAATACTGATTAGGTTAACTAGATAAATCGTTCCACTCTTAGTGATCGACACTCTACTTACCATTATATTCATAATGACCGGGTACAATGCTCGTTAAGTGTGTGTGTTATTGATAAGTCGGCTAAATATAAATTTAAAACTTGAGTAGACATTAACACTGCTAAACCGCAATGACACATCACGCACATCAAGTTTTTGGCGCCGATGCCGGGGAGTGAATTGTATTTATTTGTTAATTTGATTAGTATTTTAATTAGATTTTTCTTTTTATTAGATTTTTAGATACTAACCACTAACTTATTGTATATTAGTTAGATTGCATTCATTGTATAATTTGCATATTTTCTTTTTTTGTTTGTTTTTATTTTTATTTTTATTTTATTTTTCTTTATTTTTCGTACTAATTGCTGTCGTTGTATTATGCTGATACAAACGATACGACACATCTATTTCTCAGATGCGGCGTATTGCGTTTTAATTTTATAAATACAACGCGTTTAATAATTCGAGTATTTTGTTTTTAATAAGAATTTTTCAAAACCCTAACGCCATACGACGCATCTGTTTTTGCAGATACGGCGTATTATATATTTAAATTAAAAATAGTTTTCGAATTATTTAAACAGAAGCGACGCATCGATTTTTATCGATACGGCGCATCTACTAAATCAAAAATCTTGTATTTTGAAGCGTAACGAAAATACGACGCATTAGCTTCTGCTTATGCGGCGCATTTAATTTTTATAAATATAATCGATTTTTGACATTTAATAAGATACGGCGTATTCAAATTCAAAAGCGGCGTATCGATTTTCTTAATAAAAGTCTGATTTTAATTTTAACGTAATAAGATACGGCTTATCCTATTTATTGAATACGGTGCATCAACTGCAGTTATCAGCGACTTTTATTTTTCATATCCCGAGCTAATAAATTTTAATCATCTTTCCTATCTCCTAGAAAATTTTTACTGCGAAACCTATTTGTTTTGTGTTTCAGGAATCATGATTGATATTTTCTCAAGCTGGTTCGGAGGACTAAGAACCAAACTTACAATCGAAACTTTTATCAAAGAATTCAAGACCACTAATGAAGTGTTGCTGAAAGAACAAAATAATACGATTAGAGAATTGACGATTGAAGTGCACCAATTGTCAAAGGTGATTAAAAGAGTTTTGTTCCAAAGGCACGATGGAAGTACTTTGATAATCACATTGACAACACTGATAACGAAGTTGTCGAGTTTGAACAATAAATACTGGGATAGGAGCTGAACATGAGTCTAACTTGAAGACTCCAGAATAAAGACAAGTGCTGACCGGGAGACAACCCGGAATTTTTATCTTATTTTCTGTTTGTGTCGAGTCTGTCAGGCCTGCAGAAGATGCGGTGCATCTCCATCATAGGATGCGGCATATCATCTGCACTGGTCATATCTTTTATTTTTCTGCATTTTTATTTTTTAGATTTTAAAACATTCTGTCAGTTTATTTAATGCGGCGCATCCCTGGTTAAGGATACGATGCATCTTTTATTCTGATCCGTATTAATTCCAGGCTCGATACGGCGCATCCTCTTCCATAGGATGCGGCGTATCGACTGACCTGATGATTTTTAGTTTAATTTTTTAGGTTTTATTTTAACTAACTACTAATGTATTATGCAAGTTTGAACCTTCTTAACTCAGGTGTGATTATAGTTTTGGTGGTATTATAGATTCCTGCACTTTCTGTGGAAACATCACTCATGAAGCTTAAACGTTTTCATCCACAAGAAAGTTGATTTTTGCTCATAAACGCATAATGGAGGATCATTCCGAGCAAATATCAGGGGAGTTTTTCCATTCTAATTCTTTTATTTTCCAGTTTTTAACCTTTGACACAAACAACGAGGACGTTGTTTAACTTAAGTGGGGGGATGGAGAATTAGAACGTTTACTGGTCCTAAACTTTTCAAAATATGCTTAAAATACGCTTAATATATCAAAATTTAAAAAAATTTTAGCATGTTTTTGTTTAAGTCTAAATTGAATAATCGCACACATAACCTTATTTCTTCCAAAAAGTAAAACTTTATTGTGCCGGTGACTTGTAAACTTTAGAACTTGGCTTGTATACTATTCGAGACCACCATAATAAGTATTATCGATATAATTGGAGTGACTTGTCTAACTTGGTAAATTTCTAGGATTACACCCAAAAAACCTTTATATGTTATGTGATATTAACTAACTACATTGGTTAGTTAACCCCCGTATAAACCTTTTGTTTACTCTCACTTTTAAAGTAAGATACCCCTAGAAAAACCCTCAGAGCCATTACTTTCGTTTCTTACACCTTTGTTAAAATGTTTCGTTACACCCTTACACCTTAGCCTACCC
>LBNU01036174.1:18982-53277 GCA_014162995.1 Artemisia annua | reverse complement strand
ATTTGCTAAGAGACATATAGGTGCTTCTATTTGTAATCTAATACTGTAAAGTCGATTCTTAGATCTTTCAACCTTCATCAACAACTTCTTGCTCTTATCATACAAAGTTAATTTGTTTCCATCCATGATGATCTTACAACCTATCTCCATGAGTTGTCCTAGACTTAGTATGTTGCTCTTGAGGTTTGGAATGTAATATACATCCGAAACTATCTTTTGTTCTTGGTTCCTACAACCTAACAATATAGCGCCTCTACCCTTTATCTCCACATACTATCCATCTCCAAAACGAACGCGTCCTGTTATGCTTTCGTCAATATCCTTAAAATGACTCTTGGTTCCCGTCATATGGTTACTTGCACCAATATCTAAATACCATTTGCTTGCATCCGCTGAAGCATACTTTCCGGGTTGAATTTGTCCTTCATTCAACAAAACTTCCTCATGCTCAGTTTCGTGTGTAGTCATTAATAGTGATGGTTCATCGTCTTCTAAGATAAGGTTTGATTATTCCTGAGATGTCGATGTTCCTCTGCAATCTTTCTTATAATGTCCAAGTTTTGAACACTTGAAACTCGTACTTTGCTCAACTCCCACTCACCTTTATTCTTATTAGAGTTTCCTTTGTGAGTTGAGTTTCCTTCCTTTGAGTTATATTTGTTTCTATTATTCTGCCAGTTTTCTCGTAAAAAAATTTGATCTACCTCCGCGTTTACTAAATCGCCTTCCTTTTCCCGAGTGTTCGCCATGTGCGAATAATAAGTTTTCCTAGCTTTCCACTTGTCCTCCTTTCCGGAGTTTTATCCTTTCCTTAAATGCCTTGAGTTTTCCAGTGATCTCATCTAAGGTGATATCGTCGAGATCATTTGTTTGTTCTATTTATGCTACTATTTGAATAAACCTATCTGGTGTGGAATCTAATAGTTTTCGTACTAAAAGTGATTCATCCATAGTTTTCCCTAATTCTTTTGCCTTAGTGGCATAGCCGTTTAGCTTAGCCGTAAATGCATCCACCGTGTCATCTTCCTTCATTTGAAGTGTATGAAACCCAATCATCAATGATTGTAACCGTGCTTGTTGCACTTTTTCTTCTCCAACGTGTCTCTTCTTTAACGATTCCCATAATTCTTTAGCCGTTTTACAACCCACTAGTTGTAAAATCACATCTTCGGTCAACGCTTGATATAGGAAGGCCGTTGATGAACTCAAATAAGTACATATTATTATCATCATTTATCCTATTTATTTGACTTTTTTACTTTATTATGTATGAGAATCGGTACTTTAATGTTTACATTAGTAATTCTCAGGTAAAAACAGGTAATAGGTGAAACTTGGCGATTTTGGACTAATTATGGAGCAAAACAAGTGAGATGTCAAAAGTCTACTGAAATCCAGAAGATGCGCCGTATCTCTCTCAACAGATACGCCGCAATATCATACTTAGATGAACTCGAAGACCATTGCCTGACTTTGAAGAATGCGCCGCATGTAATTCTATCATGCGCCTCATATGAAACTTTGGTCAACGAAGAAGATCAAACACGTTCTACTCCAGATACGCCGCATTACACTTCTGACATACGGCGTATCACTATCAAGACTTCACTAGATACAATCCAAGATACTGAAGGACATGCGCCGCATAAAGATCTAAGTTACGCCGCATCTGAAGACTGTGTACGAATATTCCAGAATATATTAATCTTGGACCCCACGTGAAGTTAAGTCAATGCGCCGCATCTACTTACTCAATGCGCCGCATCGAACCCTAAGACAGAAATTATAAATACCCCAAGACCTTGACGAATTTTGTGTGCAACATAACCCTAAGGAGCCGAGTTCAATCGAAGAAGCAACACAAGACACACCCCAAACGAAGATATTAGAGCTGTAAGAAGATCCTGCATGTATTTAATTCATTAAGTAGTTTTGTTTTATTATAATAGTACACTTTAATTCATCAGGATAGATGGGCAAGTGTATGTGACTACGGAAAATCATACACACCTCTTAAAATTGCTTTCCCATCAATTAAAGTTTATATGATGATGTCTTTGGTGACTTATATTAGTGCATTGATAACCTCTGTGTCTAGCTGAGCACTGCTTGGGCTGACATACCCCTTCCTTGCCTATTTAATCTGACGTCTTAAGATAAATAGGATAGTCATAAGTAATCATTAAGGGTTTACCCGCCGATATAATGAGATCCAACGAGAAAGATTTAACTAATATACACTTCATATAAAACTAGCAATAAAACAAGTGACAAGCTACTTAATTATTAGGACAGGTCTTCTTATAGTCTCTATTATCTATCTGTGTACGTGTATGCTATTCGCTGATTCGTGCTCATTAGTTTAATTTACTGTTTAACTCAACCAATCTGTGCAAGTCTCTCAGGCTGAACCCCCTTGCGTTAGATTAGGCTGTAAAACTAACTTATGACATTAAAATACTGATTAGGTTAACTAGATAAATCGTTCCACTCTTAGTGATTGACACTCTACTTACCATTATATTCATACTGACCGGGTACAATGCTCGTTAAGTGTGTGTGTTATTGATAAGTCGGCTAAATATAAATTTAAAACTTGAGTAGACATTAACACTGCTAAACCGCAACGACACATCACGCACATCAAGTTTTTGGCGCCGATGCCGGGGAGTGAATTGTATTTATTTGTTAATTTGATTAGTATTTTAATTAGATTTTTAGATACTAACCACTAACTTATTGTATATTAGTTAGATTGCATTCATTGTATAATTTGCATATTTTCTTTTTTTGTTTGTTTTTATTTTTTGTAATTTTTATTTTTATTTTTATTTTTATTTTTATTTTATTTTTCTTTATTTTTCGTACTAATTGCTGTCGTTGTATTATGCTGATACATCTCAGATGCGGCGTATTGCGTTTTAATTTTATAAATACAACGCGTTTAATAATTCGAGTATTCTGTTTTTAATAAGAATTTTTCAAAACCCTAACGCCATACGACGCATCTGTTTTTGCAGATACGGCGTATTATATATTTAAATTAAAAATAGTTTTCGAATTATTTAAACAGAAGCGACGCATCGATTTTTATCGATACGGCGCATCTACTAAATCAAAAATCTTGTATTTTGAAGCGTAACGAAAATACGACGCATTTGCTTCTGCTTATGCGGCGCATTTAATTTTTATAAATATAATCGATTTTTGACATTTAATAAGATACGGCGTATTCAAATTCAAAAGCGGCGTATCGATTTTCTTAATAAAAGTCTGATTTTAATTTTAACGTAATAAGATACGGCTTATCCTATTTATTGAATACGGCGCATCAACTGCAGTTATCAGTGACTTTTATTTTTCATATCCCGAGCTAATAAATTTTAATCATCTTTCCTATCTCCTAGAAAATTTTTACTGCGAAACCTATTTGTTTTGTGTTTCAGGAATCATGATTGATATTTTCTCAAGCTGGTTCGGAGGACTAAGAACCAAACTTACAATCGAAACTTTTATCAAAGAATTCAAGACCACTAATGAAGTGTTGCTGAAAGAACAAAATAATACGATTAGAGAATTGACGATTGAAGTGCACCAATTGTCAAAGGTGATTAAAAGAGTTTTGTTCCAAAGGCACGATGGAAGTACTTTGATAATCACATTGACAACACTGATAACGAAGTTGTCGAGTTTGAACAATAAATACTGGGATAGGAGCTGAACGTGAGTCTAACTTGAAGACTCCGGAATAAAGACAAGTGCTGACCGGGAGACAACCCGGAATTTTTATCTTATTTTCTGTTTGTGTCGAGTCTGTCAGGCCTGCAGAAGATGCGGTGCATCTCCATCATAGGATGCGGCGTATCATCTGCACTGGTCATATCTTTTATTTTTCTGCATTTTTATTTTTTAGATTTTAAAACATTCTGTCAGTTTATTTAATGCGGCGCATCCCTGGTTAAGGATACGATGCATCTTTTATTCTGATCCGTATTAATTTCAGGCTCGATACGGCGCATCCTCTTCCATAGGATGCGGCGTATCGACTGACCTGGTGATTTTCAGTTTAATTTTTTAGGTTTTATTTTAACTAACTACTAATGTATTATGCAAGTTTGAACCTTCTTAACTCAGGTGTGATTATAGATTTGGTGGTATTATAGATTCCTGCACTTTCTGTGGAAACATCACTCATGAAGCTTAAACGTTTTCATCTACAAGAAAGTTGATTTTTGCTCATAAACGCATAATGGAGGATCATTCCGAGCAAATATCAGGGGAGTTTTTCCATTCTAATTCTTTTATTTTCCAGTTTTTAACCTTTGACACAAACAACGAGGACGTTGTTTAACTTAAGTGGGGGGATGGAGAATTAGAACGCTTACTTGTCCTAAACTTTTCAAAATATGCTTAAAATACGCTTAATATATCAAAATTTAAAAAAAAATTAGCATGTTTTTGTTTAAGTCTAAATTACATAATCGCACACATAACCTTATTTCTTCCAAAAAGTAAAACTTTAGTGTGCCGGTGACTTGTAAACTTTAGAACTTGGCTTGTATACTATTCGAGACCACCATAATAAGTATTATCGATATAATTGGAGTGACTTGTCTAACTTGGTAAATTTCTAGGATTACACCCCAAAAACCTTTATATGTTATGTGATATTAACTAACTACATTGGTTAGTTAACCCCCGTATAAACCTTTTGTTTACTCTCACTTTTAAAGTAAGATACCCCTAGAAAAACCCTTAGAGCCATTCCTTTTGTTTCTTACACCTTTGTTAAAATGTTTCGTTACACCCTTACACCTTAGCCTACCCTGTAGATTAAAATCCGTGGTTAGTTACTTTAGGCAAAGTGTGTTTCCTTACATTACCTGTGTTCGCGTGCGTAATTCATTATCTTTGGTTAGGTCAGGAAATTGCATAATGCAATTGGAGTGAAAGTACATATTGTATAATTTTAGTTTATTTTTCGTGTGTTTACTACTTTCACTATTATAGTTATTTCTGAAAGTTATGAAAAGTATGGAAAAATTATCCGGAAAAATCGTGATAGAAAAAGTTGTGAAATTTTACACACATATAAAAAAAAATCGAAAAAATAGAAAAGAAAAAGAAAGAGAAGAAGTTGGAAGTTTGTTTAACCAACTTATGTAAAGTTTTGTATTAAGTGGGAGATATCACCACTATTTGTTGTTGTATTATATTTATGGATTGAATGGGAGTTGGCCGTTATGGGAACGCCAACTAAGGTTTATTCTTTGTTTAAGATTTTATTGAGTATAATTCGTGTCTACCTAAAGCGTGAGTTACATGAGTCAAAAGCGTGAGTAATTCAATGATATGAGTCTTATTCATGGGATGGTTGGGAAAGTAATTAACCACACTTAGGATTTTAATTTATTTTTTGTTTATTTTTTATTTTACACCAATTTATATCTTAAATGTTATCCCTACCCAACCGTATTGTTATGTTCGTTGTTAGCTTTCGAGCATCCAGATATGATAATGGCTTAGTAAGAATGTTGAATGTATGAATAAGGTAGTGACCATCCGAGTATTAGATTAATTGACTAACGCGCTAGCGATCTAGTGTGTGACTTGGTGACCATCCGTTATGCAAATAACGCGCCAGCGATCCAAGAAGTGCACTAGTGACCATCTTTTAGTTAAAGCGCCAACGATCTACTAAGTTTATGCATGAGATGTTTAAACGAAGCTAGGTTCAACCCTTAAGCCTCAAAAGCTTTAGACTTGTTACTCCTTGGCTTTAGTGGGGGAGATGCGTATACTTGTCAAGCTTATGATAGAATATTCGTCACAACTGAGCAACTAAACGATTTAGAATTGTTTTATCTTGATAAATTATTTTGTTTCTACTTCGTTAAGTGTTTGGTTGTGTGATTTTGATAAGATGAATACGTGCATTAATGATAAAAATAAATCCTAATACCTTTTAGGATACATTTTCATAAGAAAAATCTAAGGTTTACTTCGGGACAAGTAAAGTTCAAGTGGGGGGATATTTGATGAACTTAAATAAGTACATATTATTATCATCATTTATCCTATTTATTGTTTTATTGTAATAGTACACTTTAATTCATCAGGATAGATGGGCATGTGTATGTGACTACGGAAAATCATACACACCTTTTAAAATTGTTTTCCCATAAATTAAAGTTTATATGATGATGTCTTTGGTGACTTATATTAAAGCATTGATAACCTCTGTGTCTAGCTGAGCACTGCTTGGGCTGTCATACCCCTTCCTCGCCTATTTAATCTGACGTCTTTGGATAAATAGGATAGTCATAAGTAATCATTAAGGGTTTACCCGCCGATATAATGAGATCCAACGAGAAAGATTTAACTAATATACACTTCATATAAAACTAGCAATAAAACAAGTGACAAGCTACTTAATTATCAGGACAGGTCTTCTTATAGTCTCTATTATCTATCTGTGTATGTCTATGCTATTTGCTGATTCGTGCTCATTAGTTTAATTTACTGTTTAACTCAACCAATCTGTGCCAGTCTCTCATGCTGAACCCTCTTGCGTTAGATTAGGCTGTAAAACTAACTTAGGACATTAAAATACTGATTAGGTTAACTAGATAAATCGTTCCACTCTTAGTGATCGACACTCTACTTACCATTATATTCATACTGACCGGGTACACTGCTCATTAAGTGTATGTGTTATTGATAAGTCGGCTAAATATAAATTTAAAACTTGAGTAGGCATTAACACTGCTAAACCGCAACGACACATCACGCGCATCAGTCGTCGTTGCCTTATCCTTCTTATCATCTACTTGCGTGTTTTCCTTAGGTTCTATCGCTTCCCATAAAACATGTGCTTCTAGTATAACCTTAATTTGTATAACCCAAACTGTGTAGTTTGTGGTTTTCAACTTAGGGCATTGATATTGTGCAATTGGTGTTACGGGTTTTAGTGTGGTTGATGTGTTTGTTGTATCGTTATCGGCCATCTTATAAGTGCTTATTATCTTCACCTTCTAATTCGTATGGGAAATATCCTAACTAGTATGGTACTCCTACTAATACAGGAATAGAAATGGTTTTCTGGGAATCTTAATAGTACGGGATCAATAAATAGTTCTCGGGATTTTCTAATAGTACAAAATAACACTTCTATACTATCTAATACAATAGAAATCCAGAAAATTTAACTTGTGATCCGGATGTTGTGTTAAACACAAATGTATTCCCTCTTGTGTGTCGGTATATAGATGATGATACCCACAACTCTTCTTATCCCTTTGTTTCCGTGTTAACAACACCGTTCTCTAAAAACTCGTTGTTTACCCAAGTTGTTTCTCTTGTTTCTTGCCTCGTTGTTGTTTTTGTTCTCCNAAAAAAAAAACAACACAAGCCCATGGCTTCCCCTTTTTTTTGTTGTCGAATTGGTTTTGTCCCAACAAAATAAAACAAGTGCTTCCTTCTTTTTCTTCTCGGTATACCACACTTATCACGTTGCTATCTTTTCCTTTTGTGTGTTGACTTGATTTTGTAACCACAATCGTCCCTAGATTCCTTCTTGTTCACGGTATCCTTCCAACCAAGCCTAGTTGTTCTCGGTCTCCTTCCTAGTAAATCTATGTTGTGTCATTGTTCCTTCTACTTCGAAATCCAAGTTTCTTCCCCACACAATCTTAACACCCCTCTCGGTATCCTTAACCAAAACAAACGATTTGTTTGTTTTGTTTCTTTCTCGTTGTTGTTGTAATCTTTGTGTCGCCTTGATGCGTTTTCCACAAACAATCCTTGAGTACTCCTTTGTTCTTCTTGGTTATCGTTCCAGACCTTTTCCACAACAACATTCAACCCTCGCGTTTTTACCACGCGTCTCTTCCCGTTGTGTCTGTTTTAAACTCGGTTTCACAAAGTTTGAACCCACTCGTCTTTGTTTCACAAGACGATGTGTATATCTTCCTTCCTATGTCGCGTTAACAGCGAACCACAGAACTTCTTAGCGCTATACTTCTCTCTTGTTCCACGCTATCCTTCCAAGTGTCAAGAGTTTCCTTCTTCTTCCCTTCGTTGTCACCAACAAAGTTTTAACTCACCAATTCGTTTGATGTCAACGTTTGCAACTCCACGCAAAATAGATCGTGCACTATCTTCTTGCGTATATACTTATTCAGGCGTTGTGTTCTTTTGAAAAACAACACAAAAACCACTAAAAACAATTCGTTCCCAGCGTATGTATTCTTCTTGGTCTCTCGTTAAGTATCTTTGGTATCCAACGAGCGTATATTGAAACGCTTGCTCTGATGCCAATTGTTGTCCCAATATATATGAGTCGAAAATAGTTGCAAATGAAATACTGAATAAATAATTCGTCTAACTCTTTAATCGATACATGTTCTTACATATATATAGGTTTCCAATCGGTGTCATGGAACCATTGTGACTTTTCAGTATTAACCGAAACAACTAACTAACTACTTTAACTTCCATAACCGCCAATAACTAACTTTCGGTTATTAACTAACTAACGTACAATATTGGTCCTTCGTATTTCGTTATTTACATTACAAGCAATGAACGAGATTATAAGTTCACAGTATGGCCAAATCTTTGTTTAATAGCATTTCCGTTTGGTTCTTAATTTTCCATTTCTGGCCAAATCCTTGCTTCACCAAGTAAATGGGGCTCTTATCATATCTTTGTCATCTCACATCATAGAAATGGGACCATCAAAATCAAAAGTTAAATAGCCTACACAATGGGCAAACACTGGTTCAAGGTATGGTAGTTAGTTGATATAAACTATGAACTTGGGTCCTTTGCATGTGTCGTTGGGCTTGAATTCATGTGACCACTCACAAACAGGAACTTAGGTGGAATAATGGGTTATGTGGGTTGGTGATGGGTCAAAATGAGTAGTCTCAAGTATGGATTGGGATGACCCAAAACAACTTCTATCCATTTCAATAATACTAAGATACTTTGAATAAAATGATTTAGGAGGTTTTATGCATTAAAAATACTCATAGGGCGACTTTTGACCCATTTCCTTTTTCGATTTCCTTTAATTTACCCTTCAGAGATACAACATAGCCGAGATCCGCCCGTTCATAAGTAAATGTGTCGACTTTATGAGATCTCGCCTTTTTGTCCAACCATTGTAGCATGTGTAATCGCCCAAACCTTACATATTAACTACATACTAATGGTCTTGTTAAGAACTCTCATGAGTTTATAGTACTATTATCGGATGCATTCTCCCGGCCACAAAAATGTAACATGTGTTAATGACTAGTTTCTCTTCGCATGATGTAGTTCAATTATATTTACAAGTGTGAATATCACGAAATTTAAAGGATAACTAAGGTCTAGGCTGTCCAAGAACAAATATTTTGGAGATATCATCTTCCATCGGCTATAAAAATATGTATGTTATCGAACTTGGGCCACAGATGTTTAATGATCCAGATTAGTTGGGCAGGCCAGAACAAATCCTTTTTGGTTCCAGCTTGATTTAGTATATAGAATTGTAACATCCAAAAAAATTCACATGCACTACAAAATTCACCACATATATTAGTACTAAAAAGGTCATTAGGTGAAAAAGTTCCTTTTAACGAGCTCTTGGATGCTGACATTCTCGGGGTCAAAGGTTTTATCATCCGGCTATTTTTTCATTCTTTTCACTTGATTATCACTTTGTTGGATCATTTCGTGTGCATCTGTGAACTAAGCCATCTCAAAATATTTCAAACAAAAAGCATTATTACAGGTGTACAACAAGTTTAAGAGACAATCATATGAAATCATAGATTCAAAGGTAACTTTTTTCCTTATTATTTGTAAAAATTTCGTTATTTTTACGTAAAATCTGCTATCCATTTTAGAGCAAATTGACTCGAAGATTTGGTTATAGCTTTTACATCAGATAATACCTTAACAATGAATTTTTTTTTTCATACTAACCAGTTTTTATTGTATCTAACAAATAGTTGAAACATTTATTTAGAATTGATATTTGAGGGCTCACCTTCGCTCACCATCTTCAAATTCTCGGAGATGGCCCTGTTTGTTATTACATATCCGGCTAGCTTTACATAATTTCATATTTTAGTTTATCTAGAAGAAAAGGCGTATGTTCTGCTATTTTAAGCTTGAAACAATTGAACTTATCGAGTCATTGAATCTCAACCGACATGGAGCACCTAAAATTCTGTACCATTTCAAGTATGTCATACTAGTAACTAGCACCAAACATTAGACAATAAGAAGAACCAAATTACGACGAGGTATATGTTACTCGATCGATATATTTATTCACGCATATTTACATCATACATTATCAAACCCTTAAACAACACAAGATAGCTTAAACAGTTGTGTAGACATAATATTGATGTATACGAAATACATCGTTTATTGATCATGAATACTAAATACATACAAGCTGACCGTGCAGTGATCAGCTCAGAAATTGGTGACTATATATGCATGCTTAAGTAATTATGGGAGTTCGAATGACAATTCCACAAGAGTCTACCCAAACCCACACACGATCACATCGGAAGTCCCTAGTCACCGGAGTTCCGTCCAATAGCACGATCGCATGCACAAGTGGATTCTCTCGCTCAATCGTAACTGCTGCATCTTCTCCTTTTGCCCCTACCAACTCGGGCCAACAACTCTTTCCTGTGTCATATATTCAAACACAAAATAGTAAGAAAAAATGCTCAAATAATCATGCTAAATATAAAATATTAGAGGAGGTTATTGAATTTTGTTACCTTCGCAGATTGACATTCTTGTATGAGCATGGAAGAATATGGAAACGGGGTGTTTAAATAGACGTAACCAGGCTTAGACCACGTGTAATAAGAAGCACCCAAGACCACATTCACCACCATAGCTTTTCACTCTACAACGAGTTTTACTACCAACTTAGTGTAATAAGACAACGGACTTCACCACTATTATGTAACCCACTTAAACACAAATATGCCACACATAAACCATTTAATAAAAACACTTACACACGCAACAAACCTCACACTACTCGATCGTCTGCACCACCGAGTCTTGCTTTCTTCCCATCCAAGATGCGTACTTAAGGGTGGCCGTGATAGTGATCGACGTGTCTTCGGGGTGCCACATTGGCAATGCGCGCGTCTTTATTTTCACTATTACGGATAGTCTTAAAATTGAGTAGGTGCACAAATTAAGTTTTTTAAGCTACAATAATATAAAGGAAAAAAATGAAAAGAAAAGCATGATTTTAATTAATATGATTGAGTTTAATAAAAATTATGTCTATTTCACAAACTAACGGATCAAATAAGTAATTTTACAAACACAATCTTTTTACACTGAACGTATTTACGAAATTTGGTATTTTTTACAAAAAGTTAGCACTACAAATCAAAATTTAATAAAGGTTTCATGACATCAGAGGACCCATTGTTCCGTCATATTTGTGTATTTTTGGATGGAAAATGATTGGGGTGTCTAATTGTGTGACTAATTTTATGCCTAAAGGGACGTGGAAGTGTTTGATTTGTTTATGAAGAAGCGGGTCCATGTACCATCACCAATAGTGGGATGACACATAATATTAGACATATAATTAGGCACATGAGTTAGGCATGCCAATCAATGTAGTGTTAGGTAGGCAAAAATGCAAGAGTCCAAATTTTTAGTCAAAGTGAAAAGTCTAAATTGCCACTACAATCTTATCTTCATTCTATGATTGAGTTGTATCTAGTCCACTGCAATTGTATCATCATTCTATGATTGAGTTGCATCTAATTATGATACTACTTTATTTTTTCAAAAGGCCAAAATAACATTAAAAGATTAGAAAATTACTGTTGGAAATTTTCTTAAGAACAAGATGTTTCCGGTTCGCACATTGCATTGGATGCAAAAACATTTAGTTTCTAGCCAAATGATACAAGTTTAACAATAACATGTTTTTCCTAATCAATAATAAAAAAGGTCGATGTAAAAGAGTAAAAATATAAAGTTTCATGTGTTTAAGTATTATTTATTATAGGGTTTTGCTAACCACAACCCAATGGGTGGTAGTTAAGCATCATGATTTGTGTGAAAAATGCATTTAATAAACTAATTATTTCTATATTTATACATATTTAATGATCATAATTATGGAAAGTGTTGTTACACATAGAATACTTGAAGTTAATTAAATAAGCATATAGAGTTTGATAAAATATGTATTAAAGTTTAATAAAATTGAAGGGGGTTAAAATCTAAAGTCTAATGAGGGAGTTTTTTTGGTGAACATGGTGTTTTAGAAAATTAATTAGCAAAGTACGTATTCTAAAAAATAATTAACATAATATGTAATTATTTCTTTTATTTAATTGTTTCCCTCTTCTTTCTATAAAACCAATTAAAAACACTCCAAATAATTCTTTTAGAAGCCATCGTCTTTAATCCCTCGTCCTCGTGACCTCATCGTTACCGACTCCTTCATCTGCAAAGATTTACTTGGTCACTTGGAGGAATTTTATACGTTCTTATGATATTTCCGTAGTCAACCAAATAGAAATATATTATGTATGTGTTGATTCGATCTAATACGTAACTTTCAACATTATATAACACACTAACAAAGGAATAATATGAAAATCATAATTATCGCAAAGTTCATAAGAAAGTATTCAACGTTCACACCGATTCGCTAAAATGCATCAAAACCCCGGAGGAAGTTAATCGAACCAACATTGAACGTCATCATTTACCTAATCAGAACTTTATGTTTTCTTTCGTTTGTTATGGGTTTCTTTGAGTAATGACGTCGGAATCATATATACATTATCACTGTTTACCGATGAAGTTGGCAATGAAAAAAGAGTGCAAGACGTAGATGACCAGGACGTTAATGTAGATTAGTACCATGGCTGATTGTTTAATTTTGCTATTGAATTCTTAAAATTTGATAAGAAGTTGATAAGACACTGATAATCATGGTCACGATGCGAGATTGGCTGCTCAAAAGCATCATACGAGTTCCTATATAATTTTGTAATAAAGAAAATGAAATAATTAAATATTATCTTAAATACTTTTAAAAATACATATTTTGTTAAATACTTATTTAAAGTACCATGCTTTACTAAAAAACTCCTAATGAGGACTACTTTTGTTGTAGTGCTAATATCGTAATCTATTTATAAAATGTCATTGGAGAACAGAAAATAATAAGAAAAAATGCTCAAATAATCATGCTAAATATAAAATGCTAGAGGAGGTTATTGAATTTAGCATCAGAGAACATAGAAAACGTGGTGTTTAAATTGATGTAAAGGGGTAAGGAATAAATTGTACTTACGTATTCAGTGATGTAGAATGGATTGGCATTAATAGAAATTGAGAACGACATACTGGACGTTGATTACATAGATCTTATCAACAACTTTGCTTGACATACTGGACGTTGATTACATAGATCTTATCAACAACTTTGCTTCAAAAAATGCGAGAAGAATTGCATTATTCACAAAAATATTGCACCATACATAACTATCTATGAAAATAATTTGCAGTTACTTTTTTTTTTTTTTTTTTTTTTTTTTTTTTTTTTTTTGTTTTTTTTTTTTTTTTTCTGTGAATACCTGGAACTACTTCATCAATTTGAGTAATCTTTTTTACAAGTATTTAAAAATTCATGTTTAAGGGGTCTCATTTTCCTAGACGAACATGGCAACCAAATTCCACGGGACNTTTTTTTTTTTTTTTTTTTTTTTTTTTTTTTTTCTTCTGGGAATACCTGGCACTACTTCATCAATTTTAGTAATCTTTTTTACAAGTATTTCAACAATTCATGTTTAAGGGGTCTCATTTGCCTAGCCGAACATGGCACCCAAAATCCACGGGACGGCCCTAAGATCTGTTAAAGTTTAGTTCAAAAGGATTGACAAAATAATATTACAAGTTTGTTATGATTAAAACATTTTGTAGCAATTGCTTAATCTGATGCATCTTACAAAACGTTGGTGTCTTTACAAAAGTTGATTTATTTCATTTTTCAAAAAACACTTTTTGTGATTTAGCAGGTTGTTAATGATATCAAAATTAGTTCAAACTAATCTTAGAATCTCGTGTTTGGATACATTTATAGTATATTTGTTGATACAAAAGTTGGGCGTTCCTTGTTTGGGTTCCTTCCTCCGTATCAATTACTTGAGACCTGCGTACTAAGAAAGAAACAAACACCGTTAGGCTTATCGAGGGATTGTCTCCCCCGATTATCCTCCGGCGTGAGAGTAAGTAATCGTAGTTTTAGGGTTTGTGAGAAGAGTTAGGATCGTTTTGTGAATCGTACCTCGTTGCAAAATTCACCACATATATTAGTACTAAAAAGGCCATTAGGTGAAAAAGTTCCTTTTAACGAGCTCTTGGATGCTGACTTTCTTTTCACTTGATTATCACTTTGTTGGATCATTTCGTGTGCATCTGTGAACTAAGCCATCTCAAAATATTTCAAACAAAAAGCATTATTACAGGTGTACAACAAGTTTAAGAGACAATCATATGAAATCATAGATTCAAAGGTAACTTTTTTCCTTATTATTTGTAAAAATTTCGTTATTTTTACGTAAAATCTGCTATCCATTTTAGAGCAAATTGACTCGAAGATTTGGTTATAGCTTTTACATCAGATAATACCTTAACAATGAATTTTTTTTTTCATACTAACCAGTTTTTATTGTATCTAACAAATAGTTGAAACATTTATTTAGAATTAATATTTGAGGGCTCACTTTCGCTCAGCATCTTCAAATACTCGGAGATGGCCCTGTTTGTTATCAGATATCCGGCTAGCTTTACATAATTTAATATTTTACTTTATCTAGAAGAAAATGCGTATGTTCTGCTATTTAAAGCTTAAAACAATTAAACTTATCGAGTCATTGAATCTCAACCGACATGGAACACCTAAAATTCAGTACCATTTCAAGTATGTCATACTAGTAACTAACACCAAACATTAGACAATAAGAAAGAACCAAATTACGACGAGGTATATGTTACTCGATCGATATATTTATTCACGCATACATTATCAAACCCTTAAACAACACAAGATAGCTTAAACAGTTGTGTAGCCATAATATTGATGTATAGGAAATACATCGTTTATTGATCATGAATACTAAATACATACAAGCTGACCGTGCAGTGATCAGCTCAGAAATTGGTGACTATGCATGCTTAAGTAATTATGGGAGTTCGAATGACAATTCCACAAGAGTCTACCCACACCCACACACGATCACATCGGAAGTCCCTAGTTGTTGGAGTTCCGTCCAATAGCACGATCGCATGCACAAGTGGATTCTCTCGCTCAATCGTAGCTGCTGCATCTTCTCCTTTTGCCCCTACCAACTCGGGCCAACAACTCTTTCCTGTGTCATATATTCAAACACAAAATAGTAAGAAAAAATGCTCAAATAATCATGCTAAATATAAAATATTAGAGGAGGTTATTGAATTTTGTTACCTTCGCAGATTGACATTCTTGTATGAGCATCGAAGAATATGGGAACGGGGTGTTTAAATAGACGTAACCAGGCTTAGATGAGTTAGACCACGTGTAATAAGAAGCACCCAAGACCACATTCACCATCATAGCTTTTTCTCTCTACAACCAATTTTACTACTAACTTAGTGTAATAAGATAACGGACACCACTATTATATAACCCACTTAAACACAAATATGCCACACATAAACCATTTAATAAAAACACTTACACACGCAACAAACCTCACACTACTCGATCGTCTGCACGACCGAGTCTTGCTTTCTTCCCATCCAAGATGCGTACTTAAGGGTGGCCGTGATAGTGATCGACGTGTCTTCGGGTTGCCACATTGGCAATGCGCGCGTCTTCATTTTCACTATTACGGATGGTCATAAAATTGAGTAGGTTCACAAATTAAGTTTTTTAAGCTATAATAATATAAAGGAAAAAATGAAAAGAAAAGCGTGATTTTAATTAAGATGATTGAGTTTAATAAAAATTATGTCTATTTCACAAATTAACGGATCAAATAAGTAATTTTACAAACACAATCTTTTTACACTGAACGTATTTACGAAATTTGGTATTTTTTACAAACAGTTAGCATTACAAATCAAAATTTTATAAAGGTTTCATGACATCAGAGGACCCATTGTTCCGTCATATTTGTATATTTTTGGATAGTGTTAGGTAGGCAAAAATGCAAAAATCCAAATTTTTAGTCAAAGTAAAAAGTCTAAATTGCCACTACAATCTTATCTTCATTCTAAGGTTGAGTTGTATCTAGTCCACTACAATTGTATCATCATTCTATGATTGAGTTGCATCTAATTATGATACTATTTTTTTTTCAAAAGTCCAAAATAACATTAAAAGATTAGAAAATTACTGTTGGAAATTTTCTTAACAAGATGTTTCCGGTTCGCACATTGCACTGGATGCAAAAACATTTAGTTTCTAGCCAAATGATACAAGTTTAACAATAACATGTTTTTCCTAATCAATAATAAAAAAGGTTGATGTAAAAGAGTAAAAATATAAAGTTTCATGTGTTTAAGTATTATTTATTAGTATATTATTAATGTTGAAAAGGTATTAAGATATATAACTTAATAGGTTTAAAGGATATTTTGTGCCATCAGTAACATTAATGGTGTAAATTAATAAACATATAGAGTTTGATAAAATATGTATTAAAGTTTAACAAAATTGAAGGGGGTTAAAATCTAAAGTCTAATGAGGACTATTTTTGTTTAGGGATGGCAATGGGCGAGAAAAAACCCACAACCCGCGGGTACCCGCCATAAGTGAGTGGGTAAACGCGTCAAGTTTTACCCACGGGTGGGTTATGGGTGAAAATCTATACCCATCAGTGGGTGGTGGGTGGGTGACGGGTGAGGCATACCCATCGCGGGTAAACCCATGACACCCATTTAAAATACCCACAAGTATACCCGTCAAAATACCTGTGGGTGTACCCATAAACCCATGTTAAAATTAATTATACTAATTAAAATATTTATGATGTTGCATATATACATTTAATAGTTACCAAATCTCAAGAAAACACATTATTCTAAAAGTTTGTTTGAGTTTCAAGACTAAAAAAAGAATATGAAAGATCAAATAATTAAAGTTTGTTTTTAACTTATTTTACTTTATCTCTTTGATGAACAAATAATAATGTCATTTGGTGTACTGATGTTTGATTGCTGCTTTCAGACATGTGTTTAAGTATTTTATGAACTTGGTATTTGGCAAATTGATTGGTGTATTATTACGCAGTTTCGTAGTTAGTTTTCATATCATGGTTTTGTAATTTTGTTGCATAACGCTAACCCATGGGCAGCAAATACCCGCGGGCATGGGCATGGGTATAAAACTGTACCCATTGGCGGGTGACGGGTGGGTGACGAGTGAGAAAAAAACTACGTGGGTGGGTGACGGGTTAGAGGTACCCGTGCCCATTACCCACGGTTGCCATCCCTACTTTTGTTGTAGTGCTAATATCGTAATTTATTTATAAAATGTCATTGGAGAACACAATAATAAGAAAAAATGCTCAAATAATCATGCTAAATATAAAATGCTAGAGGAGGTTATTGAATTTAGCACCGAAGAACATGGAAAACGTGGTGTTTAAATTGATGTAAAGGGATAAGGAATAAATTGTACTTATGTATTCAGTGATGTGGAATGGATTTGCATTAATAGTAATTGAGAATAACATAGTGGACAACGTTGATTACAGAGATTTTATCAACAACTTTGCTTCCAAAAATGCGAGAAAAATTGCATTATTCATAAAAAAATTGCACCATACATAACTATTTGTGAAAATAATTTGCAGTTACTATTTTATCTTTTTTTTTCTGGGAATATCTGCCACGACTTCATCAATTTTAGTAATCTTTTTTACAAGTATTTCAACAATTCATGTTTAAGGGGTCTCATTTGCCTAGCCGAACATGGCACCCAAAATTCACGGGACGACCCTAATATCTGTTAAAGTTTAGTTCAAAAGGATTGACAAAATAACATTACAAGTTTGTTATGATTAAAACATTTTGTAGCAATTGCTTAATCTGACGCATCTTACAAAACATTGGTGTCTTTACAAATTGATTTATTTCATTTTTCAAAAAACACTTTTTGTGATTTAGCAGGTTGTTAATGATATCAAAATTAGTTCAACCTAATCTTAGAATCTCGTGTTTGGATACATTTATAGTATATTCTTTTGGGCTTGTTAAAAAGGAGACTCATACTCAAGTTAAGTGTATGGTAGATAATTTGAAGCATCAAGACTTTTATGTGCTACAACTATGCGTTAAATGGCTAAAAATAAGTGGCTAAGTTTAGTCCCTCAATCTCCATGTTTTTTTGTTTAAAAAATAACTCACCTTATAGATGTAGCAAACGATCTCGCACTTTCTTTTTTTGTACACTCTCACCGCACACACTTGCCGGAGGTCATACTTTCGGGTTTATCCCGAGGTAGGGGTATGATCTATCTACATTCTATCTCCTTCTTACCTAGCCTCGGTGGGATAGGGTATTGGTGTTGTTGTTGATAGATATAGCAAATGAGTAGTTTAAATTTTGTAGTAATTGATCATTTAAGTAACACTTTTAAAAAAGAAGAATACTATTTTATATAATTTTGAGTAAATTATGCGGAGTTTATCTAAAAATACACATGAACATCTTAAAACTATTTTATAGCCCCTAAGGTTAAAAAAATAACACCAACAGTTCCTAACTATGAAAACGAATCCTTCGACTTTAGAAAGAAACATAACACCAGTAGTCCTTCGACTTTGAAAAGAATAATATGAGAAGTCCTTCTAGGGACGGGCGGTGTCATTCTTTTCAAAGTTAGGGACTATTCATGCAAACAAAAAATTTCAAGGAAGTCAAGTGTATTTTAAGCAAACCACATGGACGATTCGTGGAATTTACTTTATAATTTTTAATGTGTGAAATACGATTATAAAAATATCTGTAACAAATAAGGAAATATCAAGTGAAAATACACATTTGACAACTTTCAATTAGTAGAAATACACATTTAACAACTTTCAATCATCTTTTTTAATAGCAATTAATTTTATTTTGCATGTTTGATCTCTAAGAGATATAAGATAACCTAGAACGACAAGTTTAAATATGATAGATTTGTTACCGTATTGTTTAAGCTCATTGAGTCACTGGATTCTAACCGGCTGAGCAAGCAAGCTAGATGTTTCAAGTAGCTACAACTAGTATTTGTGGAAGCAATTCACAAAACAAATTGTAACATAACTTATATTTATGGAACCTATGAGTTACATACTATTTATTTATGCTTTTGCTTAAACTGTAGTAAGGCCAGAAAATCTACATGAGGTACATCATTTATTTATCAAGAATAGCATATAACATGACTGCAAGTCTGCAACTCTCTGGCTCGGTCATTCAACTTAACCAATCCCAGGAACTCGAACGACAATCCCATTAGAGTTAACCCAGACCCTTACACGGTCATAACGGCATTCAGTAGTCGTGATACTTCTGTTCAATATAACAATTGCATCTACACGCGGATTCTCTCTCTCTCTCTCTCAATTCTAGCTGCAGCAGTTTCTCCTGTTGCCCCTACCAACTCGGGCCATGAACTCTATCCTGTATCAGATATCCAAACACCAACATTGTACGTAAGAATAGTCGCATAAAGTGGGAAATAAAAAGTTGAAATTACATGTTTCGTCCTTGTAGTTTGCCTAAAATCAAACTCGTCATCCCTATTCGATTTTAATTACGTAAATAATCCTCAATTTTCAAACTATTTGCATTGATAGTCTCTGTTTTGAAACATAGGGACTAACCGTGTAATAACGATAGGGACTACCTGTGTAATAGAAAAAGTATATATTATTACACGGATGATCCCTATTTTTCAAAATAGGAACCATCGATGCAACTAGTTTAAAAATAGGTATCAATGATAATTGATGACGTATACTCTCCACCCGGATCACGGACCCGATTAGTAAACAATACTAACACTTAAGCCCACCACGAGCGGGCCGCTATAACAACAACTGGACTACCAGTTAGAGGGTTTGGGCCCACAAGGCCCAAACCCAAAGTTATTAATGGATTAGATATGGGATATCTCCTAAATAAAGGAGATATATACCAAATATCCGACATCGGCTAATAGGCCGAAGATTGAGGAGCACGAAACCTTATCGGTTACGTGTATATAAATAGGGCATCATAGCTCTCGTCAGAGGTACGATTTACAAACCCTAACTCTTCACAACCCTAAATTCGATTACTTACTCTCACGCCGGAGGATAATCGGGGGAGACAATCCCTCGATAAGCCTAACGGTATTTGTTGCTTTCATAGTGCACAGGTCCCCAAGCATTATCATCTAATTGATACGAGAACAGGAACCCAAACAAGGAACGCCCAACTTTTGTATCAACAAGGGCGCCATCCGTGGGACCATACACTAAGAACTAGGATGACGAAACACAAAATCGCAAGCCAGCGGACTCCGCAGATGGATAAGACACGCGGCGACCCTCCAAGGAGGAACTACCCGGATCTGACCCTTAGGCAAACCACTGGGTCAACCAGTGCGCCTGGTCACCAAGAATTGGGATCAACCCCAATCATCCCAACAGTGGAGTTGCCCGCTGCAACGACTCAGACCACCACGGTGGTCCCAAACAATGAGGATCTTCAGCGCACTCTCTTTACTACTCCTCACCAGACGGCAACTGCTGTGGACAACACAGCACCGCCAGGTGCACCTGACAAAGAGAGGAGGATCAATTTAGAAGAAAACATTACTGTGCTAGAAGAAGATACTCAAGAAACAATGTTAAAAAATTTCGTATAACGAAATTTTGATACATTGAATAATCTCCTGCAAGAAGAGTCAAGAAGAAGGTCGGGTCATAACTTACACACTCGGCTTAACTTCAATGGAACATCTCCACCGCGTTACCTAGAGCGCGAGCATAACGAGAGGCGCACCGATGTCCACTCTAGACTCGGTACACCATCTAACTCGCAATACTCGGAGGAATACGAGGGTAATGGGCGACGCACACCCGTTTTCTCTAGGCTAGGCAGTCGCAAAGTCCACGATAGAATTCGACCAAGGCGCTCACCAAGCGAAGGCTCTTCTAGATCTGGAAGCAGAAGAGCTTATGACAAATCTGGGAAATGATTTTTCCCAAGCGAAAGCCCTTCTAGCTCGAACTCTGATGAAAAACGGCGCAAGCGCCGTAAAAGAAGCGATTCTTCCTCAAGCAGCTCCTCGGACAACGAGGATAAAGAAACGGGATACTGGAAGTCCAGAGGAAGACGGCGCAAGGAAGAGGACAACGACATATCCCTTCCTTGGCGTCGCCAAAAGGTTGATGCGTTCTCAAAACGCATCAGCGACTATTCGGACAAAAGGCGCATGCCCTCCAATGTCAAAACATATGATGGAACGGGTGACCCTGATGATCACCTAAAAATTTTTGAATCCGCTGCTGGGATCGAAAATTGGCCACAACCTGTGTGGTGCCATATGTTTAATTCAACATTGGTGGGGAATGCGCGAACTTGGTTTAGCAAACTTCCACGAAGAAGTATAAACGGGTATGAAGAGTTGCGGAAAGCATTCCGCTTGAACTTCACACAGAGAAAGAAGTGCGCTAAAGACCCGGTAGAATTGGCCAGGATGAAACAGCGCCAAGGAGAATCCACGAGCGCCTTCATGGAGCGCTTCAAAGACGAATGCATACACGTCAAGGCGTGTCCTGAAATACTAAAAATTTCAGGATTCATGAATGGGATCAACAACCAAGAACTTATCAAAAAATTAAATGATAAAGTTCCCCAAACCTTCGACGAACTAATGAAGCGCACAAGGTCTTTCATTCAAGGAGAAGCCGCCGTCGCGGATAGCAAGAAAGGATACTCGAACTACAGGCCGCAAGAACAGTCAAGGAGACAATCCAATGACCATGGCGGCAATCGTAACAAAAGCTATCGCAATGATGGAGGCGCACGGGGGAACGACAAGTATACCCCATTGACAAAAACTCCTAGAGAGATATTCGCAACAGAGGGAGCAAATTTTCCTAAACCCCCACCAATGCGCACTCCAGAAGGAAAGCGCATAGGGAATGGGTACTGCGACTATCATGGACAGAAAGGCCACAAAACGAATGAGTGTGTCCAGCTTCGCAACTAATTGAAAAATTAGTAAAAGAGGGCAGGATGGACCACTTAGTCAAGAACATTAAAGAAGGGAAGGATAAGCAAAGAACCGGAGATAAAAAAGAACCACCTAAAGACAAGGCAGACACAATTTACATGATACAATCATGGCAGCGCAAAGTCAAGCAAAAGGTCAGCCAGAAGTTCTCTCCTAACAATGAAATTTACTTCCCAAAGTTGACTGTGGACAACACAGTGGCGGAGCCACTCACCATTGAAATATATGCGGGAGGACACAATATCCACCGTATGTACGTTGATGGAGGAGCATCCGCGGAAATAATGTACGAACATTGTTTCAAAAGACTAAGGCCGGGGATACAAAGCCAACTGATCCCCGCCACATCATCGTTAACAGGCTTCACGGGAGAAAAGATATAGCCAATAGGACAACTACGGCTACTAGTCACGGTCGGCAACAAGGAGCACTCCACAAAAGCATGGATGAACTTTATGGTGATTAGATCTCCCTCGCCATACAACGGCATCATCGGAAGATCAGGAATACCAGCCCTCCGCGCAGTACCATCCACGGCACATGGAATGCTCAAATTCCCAGTAGAAGGCGGCATTGTCACCCTTTACAACAACGCTGTACCTCCTGAGGAATGTAATACAGTTACATGCGAAGCAACTAACACTCCGGAACATGGCACAGCCAAAATCCCAAACTTGAAAGTGGCAATACACCCTGATTACCCTGAACAACAGGTGTCAATTGGAGGTTCGCTATCAGATAAAGGGAAAACAGCTGTGTGCGCACTCCTGCAGAAAAACCTGGATGTCTTTGATTGGGAACCAAAGCATATGACTGGCGTACCTAGGTCAATCTCATAGCACAAGCTACAAATTCGACAAGGATATCCGCCAATAAGGCAGAAGAAGCGTGGCCAGGCCCCAGAGCGCGCGAAAGCCATTCTAGAGGAAGTGCACAAGCTTGTGGACGCAGGTAGTCATTGTAAAAAAGAGCGACGGCAGTTGGCGAATGTGCGTGGACTTCACGGACCTCAACAAAGCATGCCCTCAGGACTGCTACCCACTACCAGAAATAGACTGGAAGGTAGAATCCTTATATGGATATCCTTTCAAATGCTTCTTGGATGCATACAATGGATACCACCAAATCCAAATGGCTAAGGAAGATGAGGAGAAAACAGCATTCCATACGAGCCAAGGCGTCTATTGTTACACAAAGATGCCTTTCGGGCTAAAGAATGCAGGAGCTACCTACCAGCGCTTGGTAGATAATGCATTCGAAAAGCAAGTGGGTCGCAACTTGGAGGTCTATGTTGATGATCTGGTTATAAAAAGCCATACTGAGGATGAAGTAGTGTGCGATATTGAAGAAACATTCAAAACACTACGGAAAATCATATGAAGCTAAATCCTAAGAAGTGCACTTTTGGCGCTACAGAAGGCATGTTCCTAGGATACTTAATAGAACCAGATGGCATTAAGCCATGCCCTGAAAAGACTGAAGCAGTCATACAACTCCTTTCACCGCGTACGCTAAAGGAAGTACAATCCTTGAATGGAAAATTGGCCGGTCTAAACAGATTCCTATCCAAGTCAGAAGATAAGTCACTACCACTATTTAAAACACTCAAGAAGTGCACAAAAAAGGGAGACTTTCGCTGGACTACCGAAGCAGAAGAAGCGTTTCAGCAGCTCAAACAAACAATAATAGCGCTCCCCAAGTTAGTTGCATCCCGACCGGGGAGGAGTTGATAATAAGCTTATCCGCAACTCATGGGGCAGTAAGCGCGGTACTATTGACGGATAGGAACTCAGTACAAACACCTGTATACTTTTTAGCAAGGCGCTTAAGAAAACGGAGATTAACTAAAGCCCAATGGAAAAATTGGTACTGGCGCTGGTATTCGCAGCCAAGAGGCTGCGCAAATACTTTCAGGCGCATCCTATAGTGGTGATCACAGACCAACCCATAAAGCAGGTCATCTCCAAACCAGACGCGTCAGGGCGATTGCAGAAGTGGAGTGTACTACTAGGAGAACATAACATCTCCTACAGACCGCGCACTGCAGTCAAAGGGCAAATACTCACAGACTTTATCATCGAAAAGCCAGACAGCGAGGATGTAACTCAACCACCCAAGGCGGAATTACAAGAACCATAGATCCTGTTTACGGACGGATCTTCATGCGTAGATGGCTCAGGCGCAGGCCTCATTCTTACCAATCCAGAAGGAATGGAATTTACATATGCCTTGCGCTTTGAATTCACTGCCATGAACAATGAGGCAGAATACAAAGCCGTAAACGCTGGACTACGTATCGCAACACGAATGGGTGTACGCAACCTAGAAGCAAATGTAGATTCTCGTTTAGTGGCCAATCAAGTGTCCGGAGAATACGAGGCTAAGGAGGAAAACATGATCCAATACCTTGAAAAAACAAAAACCTTAATCCAAGGATTTGACAGATTCACAATAACACAGGTCCCCAAAGGGGAGAACAAGAAAGCAGACGCATTGAGCAAAATTGCGTCTACAAGTTTCGCACATCTGTCAAAACAAGTATTGGTAGAAATCCTAAAAGACAAGNTTACGTCTACAAGTTTCGCACATCTGTCAAAACAAGTATTGGTCGAAATCCTAAAAGACAAATCAATCTCCGAGATGGAAGTATCCACAATTATAGAAGAAGAAGGCCCTACATGGATGACCCCTATTGTGGACTTCATCAGCAAGGGTATATTACCCCAAGAACAGAAAGAAGCTCGATAAATACGACGCACAGCGCAGCGATTCGAGCTTAGAGATGGCGTCTTATACAGGCGCTCATTCTTACAACCATGGCTTCGGTGCGTGGGACCCCTTCAGGCAGATTACGTACTTCGAGAGATCCACGCTGGTTCATGTAGTATGCACTCAGGCCCACGGTCTGTTGTGGCGCGAGCGCTAAGGTCAGGATACTACTGGCCCACTATGCACCGAGATGCACGAGACTTGGTACGCAAATGCAGCGACTGCCAAGTTCACAGACCTATCTCGCGCCGTCCACAGCATGAATTAACACCGATAACATCACCATGGCCATTCTACAAATGGGGAATAGACATTGCTGGACCATTCCCTGTTGCCGCGGGTGGATTGAAATTCCTCATTGTGGCAATAGATTACTTCACCAAGTGGATTGAAGCAAAAGCAGTGGTTACAATCACGGGCAACCAAGTCAAGCGATTCGTATGGGATAACATCGTATGTCGCTTTGGATTACCTGGTGAAATCATCTCAGATAACGGAAAAAAATTCCGTGACAATCCGTTCAAAGATTGGTGCGAACAGCTGAACATCACGCAACACTTCGCGTCAGTAACTCACCCACAAACAAATGGTCTGGTTGAACGCGCGAATAGAAGCCTGGGGGAAGGAATTAAAGCGCGTCTAGACAGACACAAAGGAAGATGGGTAGAAGAACTGTCACATGTTCTCTGGGCGCACCGAACAACTATCAAGGTTAGCAACGGAGACACTCCCTTCTCTTTGGTCTATGGAACAGAAGCTGTCATACCAGCTGAAATTGGAATGCCAACTATCCGTACTGCGGAAGTTAATTCTGTTACCAATGATGATGAGCGGCGTATAGACTTAGATCTATTGGAAGAGCGACGTGAACGCGCAGCAATACGCGAAGAAAAAGCCAAGTCAAGAATGAAAGGGTACTACGATGCCAAAGTGCGCAGCACTTCATTCAGACCAGGTGACTTCGTATATCGCGAAAATGACTCAAGCTGCGCAGAAGACACTGGAAAGCTAGGACCAAAGTGGGAAGGACCTTACGAGGTCATTGAAGCACTTGGAAATGGAGCGTACAAGCTACGCGATAAAGATGGACAAGAGCTACAACGAACGTGGAACGTTCGCAACCATAAGCGATGCTATCTTTAGAGTAGGCTACAGCCCAGCATGGACACTCAAGCACTTTAGAAAGTGCCCCAATAAAGATCCATGTAATTTTATTTTTTGAGTCTTATCTAGATAAGTATTTTCTTTTACAAACTTGCAAGTATTAACAAAACATTCGTGGTTTCTAGCTAACTCCGCGACAAAATTTCTTTACATTGTTATTTAAATACTGTTTATATTTCAATGTGTTGGTCACGTTACCTTTAGCCTACATGGCGTGCATGCACTAATTAATACCCACGTTGGTAAAAAGGATGAGTTAACCTACTAAACAACTCGTTGAGTAAGAGGGTTGCAAACCCATCAACTTTGGATTACGAATCCTTGTTAAACACCTTGTGCTCAAGACGTTGGTGCAAGTTCCTTGCGCAATCCCACGATGGATGCACAATAGGGCACACTGTGCGCGTTTAACAACTTGGGAAATCAAGACTCTTGATTCTCTAAAATAAAATACGACAAGTAGACTTATAAAAATTCATAGATGACTATGATTTCTTTTTCCTTTAACTAAGTTAGTAGATTCCATACACGACTATGGTTAATACTTAAGGAAATTCATACATACTTATGACTTTTCTCAAATACACTTAGACACTCAAAGATCTCTTCACACGAAGATACATGAGTTATACGCGAACTACGAGTTCAAAAACATAAGTACTTGGAAAGTATAAATACGCTAAGTACAAAAAGAACTTCATATATAAAGAGCAAGTTCATACAAAAAATTGGTTCAAAACAAAGAACTAAGTACAAAATGGCTATATGCTAGATGTACGCCTCAGCTGGCTGGAGCCCCCACTTAAAGCCGCTTCCTTTGCATCCTTGAGTCGCTGCAACAACTCTGCTTCATCAGAGGAAATGGTGGCCACGGTGACAGGTACACCGTCGGTCCTAGGCAGATGCGCAGCGCCTATGCCGCACAGGATGGCCTTCCCTTTCACGCCTTTTTTCCTTGCGACCCTGGATACATGACCATTTAGAGACCTTTGCAAAGAAATCTCCTTCTCAAGACGAAAGGGATTCAAGATATCACGAGGCTGAGCAAAAATTGGTACCTTCAACTGCGCCACGTCAGGCTTCAAGTAGAAGTCCAACTGCTTATCTGCGCCATCCTGCAAATGCCTTGGAAGAGTGAGCCCCGCCATAATCACATTGATGGGCTCATCCTGATCACGCTCCAGACGCGCGATATGTGGAAGCTCAAGCTTCTTTAACTCTTCCATAGCAGCGAAGAGCTCAGCAGGGGCATCCACCTTGTACTCCGGGACCTCGGCAAGAGGCACAGTCAATAACTTAGCCTCAGCAAGCTTGCTTGCGGCCAAGGTCTTGCCATGCGCAATAGCGCGGTCCACCACCTTCCCGAATGCCGTGGTGACCTCTGGATGCTCCAGCGTACACATGGCAGCCAGGCGCAGCTCATGGCTGATCAACCACCTACAAAATAACACAAGTGTTAGTAGGATACAAAGTATAAATATATACAAGTTATAAAGAAAAGTAGAAGAAGCATTTACCTGCACTCAGCCACATACTGAACCATATGCGGGTATAGCTCCTCATCATATTCGATGCTGAGCTTGCGAAGCTTCTCTTCTTGCACCTTCAGCGCAAGCTCCACCCGACTACGGAACTCCTCAATGTTGGCAAAGTGCTTGCTTCTATTTTGTTGCAAGTACTTCAGCGCCCACAAAGAGTTTACCCTCTGATGGTCTGCAGCAGCACGCTCCTGCTCTAACTCAGCCATTACTACCAGCTTCCCCTCAGCCAGCCTTTGCGCAGACGCCTCTGCGCGCTCTAGTTTAGCCTTGGAGCTCAGCTGCTCAGCTTTAGAGCTTGCTAACTCAGCCTGCACAGCTGCTAACTGCGCCTTCAGGCTGGTAACTTCCTCCTCAAACTGGGAGGAGCGGCTACTTTCAACAGAGTAGCTCGCCCTGGCTTGCGCCACCAACTCGGATTGGCGCGCAGTGATGGAGGCCAGCTCCTCCATCACAGAGTCAAACGACCTTGACTCCTCCCCAATATCCCTCGGTGAGTGCGCCTCATCCAGAAAAGGGCTCACCTTGGGTGACGCACTCCCATCTCGTGCGCCAGTGTTCTCCACATGTTGTTCACTGTACACAACATCAGGAAAAAGTGTTAGCATACGAAGACAATTCAACAATACACAAAATCCTAAGTGATTAATAACAAGTACTTACGTGTGGGGAGGAGATGAGGGCACGTCCTTCTCAATCTCAGTCATGGACGCGTCTCCACCAGACTTCTCAGCATCCTCACTACGGACAAGAAGAAACAAAGTTAGAATAAACTATAACTTAGCGAAAGTTTATAACAAATAAACAAGTTACTTACCCCATCTCCAACTCAGCAAACGATGGACCCCCCCTCAGCCTCAGACCGCGGCTTCTTGGATGACCTCTCGCCATCACCACTAGACGCCCTCTTGCGCCTCAACTGGAGACCCTCCTCCATTTCTTCGTCAGACTCTCCCAAGTCGACGTACGCTATGTTCACAGAATTGGGAGGAGGCTGCGCAACATCGGGTCCCTGCTGCACAGGAGGAGCCACCTCCTGTAATGGCGCGACTACCGCCGCGGCAGGGGAGCCCTCAGGCTCTGGAACAATCAGGTCCACGACGCGTCCCGCCGTCGCCTGCAAAATGGGCGTCTCACCCTCTCTCAGGGGACGCACTCCAATGGTCACCGATTTGGGCATCTCCAAATTGACAACGCCAAACAGATCCATCTCTGCGCAAAAACAATAGAAAGGAAAAAATGTTACATAAAGTATGGAAAATGAAGAAGGCTTACGCTACTAGCGACAGAAAGAAGGAAGGATGAGCACCCACCCGTTCCATCCACATCCACAAATGTGGGAACCTCCGTCGCGGGCTCGAAGTAGTTGCGACTGATGCCCATATGCACCAGGAACTCTTCCGGATATGGTCTGATGTGGAGGCGGTTAGCATTAATGACAGCCGCATGGTCCGGGTCGTACCACGTGTCGAGGGGGCGCTCATCCTTTGGCAACGAAAGGCGGGTGTGGAACGGGAAATCAGATGGAAAGACGGCGGCATCAATCCAAAAGAATTTCTCTCTCCAGTCCCTAAGTTTATCTACCTTCTTCACATAGCACTGCAGATCACCTATGCGCTTAGAGAAGGTAACCCACCCATTTAACCACGACGCGTGATAGAACGCGCGAAATAAGTGGAGGGTGGGGGGAATCGCCAACAAGCTACAGTTCACCTCAAAATTGGAAATCTTCCCAGCGCCTATACAGTGCAACTGGGATATATGAAGCTCGTAGTAATTGAGTATCTCACTCAAGAGCACGGTTATGGGTACGCGCTGGTTCGCCCACTCAAAGAAGCGCGTATATACCCCTACCTTCCCTTCGGGGAAGTCCGCAATGGTGTCATTAGGACCTGGCACCTCTGGGTGCAGATCCAAAGGAATAAAATAATCCGAGGTGAACTGCGTCAGTTCATCCTCGGTTATGTTGGAAGTGTAATCACTCAGTTGAAGAACCATATTCGTGTTTAAGAAAGGGCGCACGAGCTAATTACCTAGCGTATAAAAGTAGGGTTGCAAAGGAGGTTTAGAAGCTTTGGAAATGGAGATAAAACGCTTTTACTGTGATAATCACAGTAAAAGTGGAGAGGGAGTTATATAGTTTCCTCACCCACCACAGATAACTGACACGTGAATCCCACTAACTCGAATCGTGTGGCTGGGAGTTGTAACGGTACAGGACACGNGCGCTAATTACCTAGCGTATAAAAGTAGGGTTGCAAAGGAGGTTTAGAAGCTTTGGAAATGGAGATAAAACGCTTTTACTGTGATAATCACAGTAAAAGTGGAGAGGGAGTTATATAGTTTCCTCACCCACCACAGATAACTGACACGTGAATCCCACTAACTCGAATCGTGTGGCTGGGAGTTGTAACGGTACAGGACACGTGGATAGCCTCTCCACTTCCCGAGGTACTCGAAATGCACTTTTTTGGACTAGGTGCATTACACGCGCATTTTGGTGGTTTAATTTCGGATTCTTCCCGTGCACGCGTTGGGAATAATTTTGACACGGTTTGAGTCTAGCATCCGCAGGTTTTACCCTGCGCACACTAGACTGGGGGGACATGATGACGTATAGTCTCCACCCGGGTCACGGACCCGATTAGTAAACAATACTAACACTTAAGCCCACCACGAGCGGGCCGCCATAACAACAACTGGACTACCAGTTAGAGGGTTTGGGCCCACAAGGCCCAAGCCCAAAGTTATTAATGGATTAGATATGGGATATCTCCTAAATAAAGGAGATATATACCAAATATCCGATATCGGCTAATAGGCCGAAGAGTGAGGAGCACGAAACCTTATCGGTTACGTGTATATAAATAGGGCATCATAGCTCTCGTCAGAGGTACGATTTACAAACCCTAAACTCTTCACAACCCTAAATTCGATTACTTACTCTCACGCCGGAGGATAATCGGGGGAGACAATCCCTCGATAAGCCTAACGGTGTTTGTTGCTTTCATAGTGCGCAGGTCCCCAAGCATTATCATCTAATTGATACGAGAACAGGAACCCAAACAAGGAACGCCCAACTTTTGTATCAACAATAATTAAAATCGAACAAAGACGATGAGTGTGATTTCGAGTAAACCACAAAGACAAAACAAATATTTTTTTTACTAAAAAGCATAAACCAACTTATATGATTTTACCTTGGCAGTCTGTCATTTCTTGTGTTAATACAAATAATGTCAGAAACGTTATTCGCATTATTCGATCTTCTTGTGTTTTGAAAATCAAAAAATATAAAGACATGTTACGTAAAGTTACGGTTAATAAGTTTTTAACCGAGGAAACTGTTGGGGTATAAAGATCAAAGTACTGCTAGACATCAAAGTGCTGCTGAAGTGTTAAAGTCAAAGTACTGCTCATGATCAAAGTACTGCTCGTTGATAAAGTCAAAGTACTATTTGAAGATAAAGACTGAAGATTAGATTAGGAATATTATGTATAATCTAGAATATTCTAAAGTTAGAGTTTGTATACTTGTCGTTCAAGTATTGTAAACCGACTAGGGTATTCCTTGTGCCTATAAAAGGATCCCTAGGTCATTATTAGAGATACGAATACTTTTAGAGAAAAGCTAAAGTTCGATATTAGCTATATTAGGGTTGTTTGTGAATCTGTACAATTAGCAGGTTCAAAGTTTGGTTAATATAAAGTGTTGAAGTTGTTATAATTCTTCTTAGCTTTGTTAAGTAATTCCGCATACTTAATAGAGTAATTCAGTGTTTCATCATTAGTAGTTTAGGATTTATCCAAGACTGCTAAACCTTAGACAAGCTATAATAAAGTAGTTTGGTCAGAGTATAACGATCCAACAAGTGGTATCAGAGCTTGTGTGGAAACTCTGATTAGGAAGAAACCCTAAACCCTAATTCAAGTCGATTTTTTTAATACACCGTACAAGATGTCTCAACCTGAACCTACACCTATGCCATCCATCACCACTGTTAGAATTCCCATCGTCAAGAAGGGAGAGTATGATCTCTGGAGCATGAAGATGAGGCAGTACATTGCTATTACTGACTCTCCACTTTGGGATATCATTGTCAATGGCAATCAAGTTATAGAAGAACCTGAAGTTGTTCCTGGACAGCCTAAACCACCTCAGCAACAACTCTCTGCAACTGTGAAGAGGAATCTAGACAAAGCTCTCAACATACTGCTGTCTGCTATCCCTGATGGCCACCTGTTGAAGTTTCATAATGCTAAGGATGCTAAACAACTGTGGGCTGCTATCAAAACAAGATTTGGAGGTAATGATGCTTCCAAGAAGATGCACAGAAGTTTGTTGAAGCAGCAGTTTGAAACCTTTGCTGTTTTAGAAAGAGAAGGACTTGATGCTGCCTATGAGAGATTTCAAAATCTTCTCAGTATGCTAGAGATACATGGTGTAGAAGTCTCGACTGAAGATGCAAACTTGAAGTTCCTAAGGAGTTTGCCATCTATCTGGCATGTAATTGCTACTATGATCAGAGGTCAACCTGATTTGGCTACTATGGACTTTGATGATTTATACAACAACTTGAAGGTGTATGAGCATGAGATGAATGGTAAATCAGGATCATCAACTAACAATATTGCTTTTGTGTCTCCTGCCAAGACAAGCAGTTCTTCCACTAAAAGTACTGCTTATCCAGTTCAAAGTACTGTTGGTGATGTTTACTCAACTGTGTCTACTACCACTTCACAACCCTCAAACAACATCAATTGTGATGATGTTGTGTGTTCATTCTTTGCTCAACAAGCCACTTTAACTGTTACTTATGAAGAAGACCTACTGCAGATTGAAGAAGATGATCTAGAAGAAATTGACATCAGATGGCAAGTTGCTATGATTACTGCTAGGATCAAGAAGTTCATGAAGAAAACAGGAAGAGGGATTGATTTCAAGGCCAAACAGGGTATTGCATTTGACAAGTCTAAACTTGAATGCTTTAACTCTCAAAAGACTGGTCACTTTGCAAGGGAATGTAAGTTTGCCAAGTATCAAGCAAACAGAATGATAGAGAAACCAAAGATTGAACTCAAAGAGCTTTCTGAACCAAAACCAAAATCATTTGTGGCTCAAGAAAACTTATCAGAGGATGACTGGAGTGCTGAATTTGATGATGAACCAGTTACTCTCTCTATGGTGGAGGAATATGATTGGAGCACAGCTTTTGATGAGGAACCAGGATGTATTGCTTTGGATTCCACTGAAGATCTTGGAGGCTTTGACTGGAGCATGGTGAATGAAGATGCACCTGTTCTGCTGGCTTTGGTTGCTACTTCACCTACTTCATCTACTGCTACTGAGGTATGCTCTAAGTGCAATAATGTGTATCAAAAGGTACTTAGTGATTATGTGTCTGAAAGAGATAAACACAATAAAGCTAGGTCTGAAGTCTTAGGTTATCAATTGACCTTAGAGTCCTTAGAAGCTAAAATAATTACACATGAAAATAATGAAGTAGCTTGGGCTGAAAAATACCAACAACAGGACTATCAGTTAAAGTTAAGTGAATGGAAATTAGGATGTAAGGTGTCTGAGTTAGAAAAGATAACTAAGGAAAGAGATGATTTGTTAGAAAAACTTAAGAGTTGGAACAAAGCTGGTCTTTCTCATGTAAGTTTCTGTGAAAAACAAAGAAGAGCAAGTTTTACAACTGGTCTAGGTTATGGTGTTGAATATAGTAGCTCAGATGAGACCACACCTAGTCCTAAGGAAGAAGTCAAGTCAGAAGAACTCTCAACTAGTGAATTTGAAACTTGTTCAGAGGAAAACACATCTAGTGATGAGGAACCCATAAGCCCAACGCCTCCTGAATTTAAGAAAAATGAAGGGTATCATGCTGTTCCTCCAACCACTGGCAATTTTCAACCACCTAGGAAGGATGTTTCTTGTTTTGGGGTAGACAGTCTAGAGTTTAGGAATAAACTTAAGGGTCAATCTAATTCAAGTAAATCTGAAGTCAAAGTTGAGATTCTTAAGAATCATAGGAATACTAGGGGATTCGGGAATAATGTCAATGATAAGAGTTTTTCTAAACCATTTTCAAAACCAGCAGTATTTTCTCACTTTAATCAAAGGACTGCTAGTCACTCAGCAGTTCCTTCAAATAATTCTTTCCAACATACTGCTACATTTAGAAACTTTTCTCATTATTCACCTAGAGGTCACACTGGTCTTGGCTATAACCCTCAAAGATCTGGATTTGGGTCAATGAATCAAAAATTATGTTTTGTTTGTTATAGTCCTAATCATTTGATAAAAGATTGTAAATTACATTCAAATTACTTAAGTCAATACCCAAAGACAAAATCTGCACAACATAGGCCTACAGAAACTAAACCAGCTTCACCCAAACCTGTTTGGAATTATTCTAGAAGGGTCAACCATAGTAATTTTACTAAATCATATTGGTACCCTCAACAGAAAAGAACTTTTTCTAAACAACCAGTACCT
>LBNU01036173.1:61309-111370 GCA_014162995.1 Artemisia annua | reverse complement strand
ACAAGACTTTGGTTTTGACACCATTCTAGTTTTTTGTTGAGTTGAAAGATTTCATCTGAAAGTTTTTTCTGCACATTATCATTTTGTTGTCGGAGACTCATGTTCTCATTTTTTAATGTCTCAACATGTTTATTCAACAACCCAATATCATCACAATGTTCAGAAACAAGCATATCAGTACCACATTCATAAAGAGAATTCATTACTACATATATAATATCATCATTGAGGACTCGTTCCATGAGACGATCATTTTCATTTTGCAAAAACTGATTTTGACGTTTGAGTTTAAGAACTGACCGTTCAGTTTCGTGACAAACATTGAGAATGTTTTTGACTTCCTTTTTTAATTCTTGTTCCCAATACCAGGTATGTAAATACAAACGTTTAAGAGGTGGAGTAAATTGAGTTTCAAACATTTCACGTCTTTCTTTAGCAACGGGTGACATGAAATTTGCAACCGTGACTTCAGAATTGCGTTCAATGGCAGTGTCAATCAACTTAATTTCATTAATGACAGATCTAAAGTATTGAAATAAAGGAGCCTCATTGATCATGCTTAGTTTATTATGTAAATCATTAGCGTTTTGAATGATAAGATCTAAGCTTGTTTCCTGAGCATCTTTTGTTTCAAAAATCTTAATTTGTAGTTTACTATGCTCAAGTTCTCTTGATAAAAGTTTAACCTTAGCTTTTAATCTTGCATTCAACCCCTGGCATTGGATATTCTGATTTTGACTAATCAAAAGAAGTTGTCTGAGTTCTGTTTCTGAATTGTTCAAAGGTTCATGTGGTTCAAGTTGACCATCGTTATCATTAGTCAGTGTGATAGCAGGATGATCAAATGTAACAACTGGATTCATTTGATCATAGTCATCAAATATAACCACTGTGGACATTTGATCATTCTCATGAGTAGATAACGGTGAATCAGATTGAACCACTTGGACCTCATTCGTTTCGGAGATAGAAGGAGAGACAATGTCGTGAATGAGACATGAAGTATCACATACCTGAGACTGACCGTCAGTGTCATACACTGGGCCTGAGTCTGTTACCTGAACTTCTTCAGTGTTAGCCATCAACATCATATCAGTAGTAGTATCCATAACATTCATCTGATCTTTTTGCTGTTGATTTCGTGCAATTGCTTCATCTTTGAGTGCTGAGAGGTACTTCTGAAGATAGTAGGCACTGCTGTGAGGAGTAGGTTGTGATGTTTCAGATGGTGCACTGGTAAGTGCAGTGGATGACACACCAAGTTGCTCAAACTGTTGCATAATCGTTTGATGAGTATGAGGATCTTCTGAAGTATGCTCACTAGAGTTGTCTAAGACAAAGCCTTCATTAGTGTAGGTGAACCCATGAATGATGATTGGTGCAGGTAACATGATTATTATTCAAATTCCTAGGGTGAGCTTCTACTTCCATAGCTTTTAAGTTCTCTCTCTTACGTCGCAAATTCCTATTCTTCTTTTTCTCTTTTTGGTGCTTGGATCTGCTAACGCTAGGAGGGATAACTAGTCCTGGAGAGGTGGAAGAACTCATGTTAGAATTATGAATAGCTATATCGTTACTAGTGTTATCTGTCCTATGTTTTTCTGGTGCAACAATCTTAGTATTTGCAGACTTTTTCTTTTCAAGATTTCTAATTTTCTCCTTCAATTCAATAATGATGTGCGTTTTGTCCTAAATGGTGCTGTCAAGCTTTCGGTTTAAGTAGAAATATTCATCTCGACTCTTTTGCCAAAAATCTGTTACTTCTTGAAATTCAGCAATCTCTTTTTCATATTTAGAAATCTGACTTTTAAGTTTCTCATTTTCATTTGAAAAAGATGTTGAAGTTTTAAGATTTTGCAATTCAAGTTCAAAAACAAGACTTTGGTTTTGACACCATTCTAGTTTTTTGTTGAGTTGAAAGATTTCATTTGAAAGTTTTTTCTGCACATTATCATTTTATTGTCGGAGACTCATGATCTCATTTTTTAACGTCTCAACATGTTTATTCAACAACCCAATATCATCACAGTGTTCAGAAACAAGCATATCAGTACCACATTCATAAAGAGAATTCATTACTACAGATATAATATCATCATTGAGGACTCGTTCCATGAGACGATCATTTTCATTTTGCAAAAACTGATTTTGACGTTTGAGTTTAAGAACTGACCGTTCAGGTTTCGTGACAAACATTGAGAATGTTTTTGACTTCCTTTTTTAATTCTTGTTCCCAATACCAGGTATGTGAATACAAACGTTTAAGCGGTGGAGTAAATTGAGTTTCAAACATTTCACGTCTTTCTTTAGCAACGGGTGACATGAAATTTGCAACCGTGACTTAACATTCATCTGATCTTTTTGCTGTTGATTTCGTGCAATTGCTTCATCTTTGAGTGCTGAGAGGTACTTCTGAAGATAGTAGGCACTGCTGTGAGGAGTAGGTTGTGATGTTTCAGATGGTGCACTGGTAAGTGCAGTGGATGACACACCAAGTTGCTCAAACTGTTGCATAATCGTTTGATGAGTATGAGGATCTTCTGAAGTATGCTCACTAGAGTTGTCTAAGACAAAGCCTTCATTAGTGTAGGTGAACCCATGAATGATGATTGGTGCAGGTAGTCTTAGGAAACTTTCTCTGTAAGCAAGATCGAATGAGTCTATCAGTAGGGTCCTCATCACTGTGCATGATAGCAAGGTGGTTCCACAGCTCTTGAGCACTTGCTTCAACATCCAGCTTAGTGTACATGGCATTATGAAGAGCGGTAGTGATAAACCAAGCAGCTTCCTTATCAGCATTGTATTGATCAAGTTCAGTACCAGTCAGAACATCACAAGTTTGAAGTGTGATATTTCCTTCAGTATCGGCAATGAATTTCATCTTATATGGTCCATTTTTGATTGATTTCAGCAGTAGATCAGAATGTGGACGTTTTTGAAGCCATTGCAGAAATCTGTCTTTCCAAACATGGTATGGTTCTGGTAGCATAAATGGAGGAGTATATGCAGTTCCACGCAGTAGATGTTGACGAGCATTGATGTATAGAGGATGTTGAAATGGAGCTTCAGAGTATGGTACGTAAGACATGATTGATAACTTGTGGTTTATGGATCTTGTAGAAGGTATAGTACTTAAGACAAATCTTAGAAAACCAAAACCCAAAGCGATTTCGATGCTTGGTAAAAGGATGATTTCGATAACCAGTTAAAGACCAAGTAATCTCAATAAATTGAAGTTCTCGATAAACCAATGAAGTTCTCGATATAAGCAAATTATCGAGAAAAAATTGTGATAATTATCGAGATCCTTTGTACAAAGGAGACAAAGTATGTTTTCGATGTAGCTGAAGTAAATTTCGATAGAATCACAAGATTTCGAAAACAAACAATTGATTTCGATAACTGGTGAAGTTCTCGATAACCTCAGGTTTTCGATAACAAGTAACCAAAGTTTCGAGATTATACAATAACGAAACTATCCAATAAGTCGAAGTGTTTTCTTTCTTATACAAGAGAGAAAAGCACTGAGCAAGCAACAAAAACACTTAAGTAGTAATATCGAAGGTTCTCGATAAAAGAGGGTTTAATGTTTCTCGATAAAATGTGGTTTTAGAGGTTCTCGATAAATTGGGGTTTTAGAGGTTCTCGATAAGATGCCCAAAATGTAGATTTTTATTTTGTGAAAAAGCAAGCCTAAAATAAGTTTTTAATCCAAGATTCTTGTACAACTAGCATTAAAATGATGAAATCTTAATGAAAGTTGCAAACTTGAACTTTTTAACAAAAATTTTAAAATTTTCGATAAAAAGTACAAGTTTGTACGAATCTTAAAAAACCCAAAAATTTTGAAACTTTGTTGTTTGTTTTGGTTTCTAACACAAGTTTGTAATCAAATATGTGATAAAAACACAAAAGAAGCAAGAAAGTTGCAAACTTTTTGAATCTAACGAGATAAAAAACGAGTTTATGGTTCGTATATCACAAAAAAATAAAACTACACCTTCTTCTAGCGATTGATACCACTTGTTAGGTCACCATATTAGTAAACACAAGTATTCAAATGAAAGAAATGAGATGAGAAATAGACTTGGTTGATTAAGATCAATATGAAAGATGAAAGAACAAGAGTTTCCTTAAGATATGAAAATAACCAACAATATTACAAGAGATATGATGTCCTATTTATAGGAGAGGATTAGGGAAACATTCCCTTCCTTCCTTTCTTTCTTATTCGTGGGCTTCTAAGGCCATTGGACATCTAATGTAACTAAAACATGTAACCATATGATTACACATAACACATGGATAATAAGGATAATTCTAGCAACCTATTACATTGACTGAAATGACCGAGACTTGACTGAATAGTTGAAAACTATGATCCTAACATATATGCATATCGTCACACATTTTTGGCGTAACCGATACAACTTTTTGTACCAGTGATGCCTTGTATGTAGAAAATAGCTTGCGATTCCCTGTCATGTGTCTTGAGCATCCACTATCCTTTATCCATTCATTTGGCTCCAAATCTATTCCTAGACATATCTCGTTAGATGCTTGAGCAACCAAGCAATTGTGCTTAGCCTTTTTGTCTTCGTCACTAAATCTTCTCCTTCGGGTTGTTTTTCTTTTATCTTGTGCTCTTTGTCGCTTTCTAAGAATACTTTTGAATTCTTTAACAACCTTTGCATATTCTTCGTCTTCACTTTCGGAACTAGAATCGTCATCGTCACTAAGTTCCTTCTCGATCGTTATCTCATTACAACCTTATTGTTTGCTCTTGACGTGTGTTATGAAATTTTCGGCATCATTACCTTCATACAAAAGATTTGAACTAGTAGCACTTGTACTCATTTCAACTAAATATTTATCTACTATATCCGTTCAAAAAAAATATTTATCTACTATACTTTCATTTGTTACTATTTTGTATGGAAGATTTTCTTTGACATGACATTCCTCTTGATGAAATTTTAAAAGGATTTTCCACATATCATTTGCCGTTTTACAAAAAAATATTCTTTCATATTCAATTCTTGGTAAAGCTTTGTATATAATTATTTTAGCCTTATTATTTCTATCTAGCATACTTTCGAAACAATTATCTTTTTCTTCAAAAATTGTTTTTATTGGTTGGGAATCACCAATTGAAATGACATGCCAAAGATCATAATCTATTGACTTCACATAACTTTCGAATCGATTTTTCCATTCAAGAAAACTTATATTTTTAAGATATGGTGGTTTAAATATCATGTTCCCTTCTAAATATTTTTCCGATTCCATAGATCGATTTCATGTTTTAAAATACAATATATTTTAAAAATCTTGTTTAACGTGGCTCTTGATACCAATTGTGGAAAACTAGAAGGGGTGGTTGAATAGTTTTACGTCTTTTTAATTTTGTAAAAACTTAGTTTTTAAAACTTCGATTCTAGTTTTATGTGAGATCAATACTTGCACAATTATAAACACTTATATCTACGAAAGAAAATGAAGACAATATAAACAAGTAAGTAAAGAGATAGAGATGGAAAGATCGCACCACAAGACAAGGGATTTATAGTGGTTCGGCTAACGAAGCTCCTCTTCGCCCTACTCCACTCCCCGAGCACCTAACTCAAGAGTTTTCTTCACTATGTCAACAAGCTCCCTTATGACGGAGAAACCTTACACACTTTTGCTTACACCGTTTAACGACACTAATCAAAATGTCGGGTTCTAATTGTAGCTAGAACCAACCTCACAACTCTTCACAACTTCTACACACCACAACTATTACACTACTTCTCCCAACTTCACTACTTCTTCTTCACAACACTACTTCTCTTCAACACTACTTCTTCTTCACTACTAACTCCTAAATCTACTTATTATAATCTCTCTAGTCTCTACACCTTTACAAATAATTTACACAACTACCAAAACTATATTCACAAATCTACAATACTTCTTAACTAGATGTTGAGGGAGTATTCTTCTCTTGCACTTTGAATGATGAGGAATTGGATCACTTGAAACAAAGAATTATAATCTTATGATCAAAGGATTTAGAAGGATGTTTAGAGAGGATTGGGACTGACAATTTTCGTGCAAAAGGTGAGGAAAAATTGCAAAAATGAGTTTGTATTTATAGGCAAAGAAATCTGACAACAGGAGCGTGCCGGCCCCCTTAAAATTAAGGGGGCCGCCCTCTTGTAACGGGCAGAAATCTTGTCTTTTTCTAGTGAAAGTTTATTTGGTAAAAAACTAACTGATTTTGGTTAAAAATTTGAATTCATATATTTGTTATGAATTAAACATTTTCCTTTAATTACCAAAATTGTTTTTCAAAAATATATAAGATGTTTATAAGATTTTATAAACTTTGTAGAAAAACTCCCTTTGATCATAAAATGTATTAGACATTTGTTTATTCATACCTTAAGTGATATTGTTGGATGGAATGATAATTGTAACTAAATACTTGTTTACGTATTAATTTTACGTTTAATGTTCTTACATTTTGTGATCATCAAAACGTAGGGATATCGAAAAATATTAATAATGTTTTTATGCCTTATTTATATCAACAATCTGTTTAATGTTAATGTGCACTAACTGCAAAAAAATCATATGGTTTGATCTTGGTTTGTTGTGCTGCTGAAGATCTACAAAGTTCGTGTTTGCCGGTTTGCTAAAAGATATTTAATTTATGATTACTGCATGATTCATTAAAATAAGGGTTTATGGGGGAAAACTTCTTTGTGTAAAAAATGATTTTAAATGAGACTTCCGTTGTCTCTTATTAAGCTGATTAATGACTAATTCATAAATGTAATTTTTAAAATTATTGCTTGTTACACGATGTTTTCCATCATTAATTACTTGCATGGATTGATTGAATGATAAATGCTCAAAATGGATTTGCCTATGGAAAAAGAAGGGGAAGAACTAAATTGATTTAAAAGAAAGGGAAAATTACGAAAATATACTAATCGCTCTACGACTTATCACTTTCGAGACTTAAAATTTTCAAAGTCCAAAATAGACCGGAGGCGAATCACTTTTTAGGCAACTCGTGTCTGTGTTTGACACGTGTCCTTAAAAAATCGAAAAAAGATTAATTCACATATCACAATTTGACACTAATCGACTAATGGTTGAGTTATACAAGTTGCTCAGTCGCCCCGTCTATTTTTAACATTTGAAAATTTTATGTCTAAAAGGTCATAAGTCGAGGCGACTAGTCTATTTTGGTAATTACCCCTTAAGACAATTGTGGCTGAAATTTGAATGAATAGTGGTATCACGATGAACACTAAACAATCAAAATCTTATCTGATCTTATCGGCGAGTTAAGAATGTTAATCCCGCATGTGTCGTTTAAGAAAAATGAAATGGATGTCGATATATAGAGAAGTCACCGAGCAATTTCTGAACAACTTTCGAGATTTTTTGGATAAAAATTGAAGAAGAATTTTACAAAAGTAAAGACAAAAGATGAATGAGAAATTGTATATGGTGTAAAGTATCAAGAAGAACTAACACCTCTGACTTAAATTGTATTACAAAAAAGCAATATAATAGTTCACTAAAATGTGTCATAGTCTTAGAGCACTCCCATCGGTAACGCGGTTCGTGCGTTAAAGTGGGTTTAACGTGCGTTAAAGGCACGTTAGCCTTTGCGTGCACTCGCGTTAAATGCGCGTTAACGAGCCAGGTTACCTCCTTAACCCGGCGTTAAGCTTTTGGCCCCTCTAAAGTTTTTAACATTTTGATTAAAAGAAAATGGGAATTACAAAACACCCCCTTAGTTCTTAAATGGTATAGTTGAGCGAGATAACCTGATTTAAAATAGCTGTTAAGCATTTGATTGAAATGGCTAACCGACCATTTAATAAACTAAATTTATTTCATTAAATTAAAAATACAATAAATTACAGCGAAAACATACGAAACGTAAAATAACGATACGATTTATATAGATTTGTAATTGTCGATGAGATCTGACTTCTCCTCCCACACTTGCAACACTTGTTCCCTAACCATTTTCAAGGCCACCTGAAGTTGCAGATCTGTTTCATTATTTCTTAATAGAGTTTCTAGACCGATCCTGATAATTGGATGGTCTTGAGGCAGCTCACGTAACCTTTCGACCTCAGGAGCACGATTATGCATCTGCATTATAAAACGACTTATCTCACCTAGCAAACTGTCAACCAACTTGAGTTCCTTTTCTTGTTCGTTGCGTAATCGGGAAAGAATAGATTTTTGTACCTCAGCTAGTTCGTTTGCCATTTTATGTGTGTGTTAATAGTATTGAGATTTGTGTGAGAAAATATAGTTTTGTTAAACTGGTATTTATAGGGGGGAAAAAAGACGTTAAGCAGATAGCCGTTGGAAAAGTACGTTAACCTTTTATTCAATTTCAAAGTTAAAGCAACATTACACCAAGTTACAAACGATACAGGAAACAAATAAACACGATACGGAAAAGAAATAAACACGAGACGGAAATACTTAACATAAAATACCATTACGCATTGTCTCTGTCCCATGCCCACGTGTTTCTCAGAATGAACCACACATGTTGATATTTTAACCCTCTCCCACCATGGCGTTCATGATAAATTCGGTTTGCATTGATGAGGCGAGCAGGGTCTTGACTTGTACGCTGCAACTCTTTGTAAATAGCATTAAATCTACGACATTCACGGTTGATACTATTCCATTGAGCCGTAATCTTATTTTTATTACGGTGCTCACGATCAGTATGATGGTTGAACCTTTGTGTAACATCATTCCAAAAAGAACGTTCATTCACAAGGTCTCTAGATTCGTGAACTTCAAGCCATACGTTAGCTAGCAAGTTTTCTTCTTCCATTGACCAACGATTATTCATTGTAAAATAATGTAGATATTGAAGTGTGTGAAAAATTGAATGGTATCGTATAGTATTAATAGGAGTTTATTGAAAGCAGGATACATTTTAAATTCAAAATTTAAACAGAAGGCGGGATACATAAATTCAAAATTCAAACAGAAAGCGGGATACATTTTAAATTCAAAATTCAAAAAAAAGCGGGATCTTTTAAACTTTTAAAATTAAAATTCAAAAACACGTGTGGATAATATAAGTTGAAATTCAAATTCAAAAAAAGAAGCGGGATATATTTTAATTTGAAATTAAAAATGGTCCTATAAATAGCCATTTACAGAGGCACACATTATCCCCTGGCTGCTTTATACATACACAACAATGTCTCGCAAAGACTTCTCCCAACAATTCCCAACTCACCGTGACTTCTCCCAACAATTCCCAACTCACTGTGACTTCTCCCAGCAATTCCCAAGCCACCATGACTTTTTCCAGCAATTCCCAAGCTCCAACATGATTCCGAATGCACCGGTGAACACTCCACCGGAAGACATCTTTCCGGTATTCACACCGGATAATGAACCGGTGCCCAATCCACCGGTTGTCCAACAACAACCCGATCAACCGGTGAACAATCCACCGGTGGAAAACCAACCCATTTGGAGAGGGTTGACTGATGAAGAATTGTCTCTGCAAGATATGCAAGAATTGTTACGTGTTCAAGCAGAGGAAGAACATGCGGCAAGAGCTCGTGAGACGCGAGCAAGAGCTAAACAGGCTCGGAGAAACTGTCGAGCAGAATGGCAAATNCGGTGCCCAATCCACCGGTTGTCCAATAACAACCCGATCAACCGGTGAACAATCCACCGGTGGAAAACCAACCCATTTGGAGAGGGTTGACTGATGAAGAATTGTCTCTGCAAGATATGCAAGAATTGTTACGTGTTCAAGCAGAGGAAGAACATGCGGCAAGAGCTCGTGAGACGCGAGCAAGAGCTAAACAGGCTCGGAGAAACTGTCGAGCAGAATGGCAAATACGAATGGGATTAGACCGTGTGCCATTGAGTGAGGACGATTCGAGTGTCTCCTATTCGACTGACGAGGGCTATGTCACAGACTGAATCATTATCTTGATTCGTAGTTTTATGTTTAATTATCGTAGTTTATGTTTCATGTTTGTTGTAGTTCGTGTTTTAAGTTTAATGTGTGTTTAAATTTTAAGTATTAATATAAGTTGTGTTTTATTAGTTATTAAATGAAATATTAGTTTTAGTTGAGGGTTGAATTTGAAAATATTTGAGTTAAAGCTGAGTTATGAATGGGGGTGTTTTTTTGTGAGTTAAGGTGAAAGTGTTAAAGCTGATGTGGCGCTGACGTAGCATTGTGTTAGGTTTTAACCTGAGTGATGGATGGCAGTGCTCTTAGAGGGAAGGGTGTGTCTCGCCACCCTCCTTCGCCAGTCCTAGGTGGCAGCTCACTTCCCTTCGCCATCCTTCGCCGCTGCACCCCTCCCCCTCGCCATCCTTCGCCAGTGAAGTGCTACTCGTCTGCACGATGAGCAAATTGTTCTGACATTTCGTCCTTTTTTTTCCTTTCTTTTGTAATTCTTTTATTGTGTTGTGTATTTGTAGATGGGTTTGTGAGATAATGAAGAACCCTTGAAGGGTAATGAAGATGAAGTGATTTTGGAGATGGGTTTTGAAAATCTTGAAATGGGTCGGGTTGAGATTGGTGGGGCGAAGTGGATCAGGTGGAAGGAAAGTGGTGATGAGCAGCATGATGAAGATGATGATGAGACTTCCATTAATAGAGTGGAAATGATGAAGAAGAAAATGAATGAATGAAGACGAAGATGAAGGATATTTTTTTTAAGAAAGGTTTGAGTATTTATTTAATGAAATGAATAAAAAAAATAAAGTTGTAAATGATGGGCCCCAAATGAGTAAGTTGAGGTTAGTTGTGAGTGAGGAGGTGGTTAGTTGTGAAGAGATGTTAAGGTGATGTGGCACCCATGGGCCCCAAATGAGTAACTTGAGCTAGTTGTGATACCCTTCCCTCTTAGGCTCTTAGTAGTATGGCATAAAGTTTGATTAAAGTAGTAATAAGTGACATCTTAAATCACAAAAATGCAAATTTACCTACTAGACTAGAATGTTTCTTGGAAAATAAGAACTCCAAACGTATTACTATTTCAAATGATACTATGGTTATTACTTAGTTTGTCTGAAATAGTTCTACTGATACAAAACTTAACGGTTTTGTACCGTTGCAAAGAATAAAAAATAAGATGTGGCAATCTACTAACTATATAAAACATGGTTTTGAAAAGTCATCTCTAGCCCAAGATACCTCTAAATTCGCCACATGGATAATACCTTTAATCAACGGCTTATATTGCATTTCAGTAGCTAATTTTGGGCGGAAATTCATCAAAGTCATTCATTTGTTACAGATCTAAAAAAAAAACACACATGCGTTTCTCTCATAATCCCCTATTCAACCCTAAACGCCTCCCCAATATTCTCCACCAAATCAATTGATTGAACAAAATTCTTGTAATCAAATCCATTTAACATAAATCTAAAAAAAACTCAAGAACCCTTAATTCACTCTAAGAATCCTCCAAACAAAAACCTAAAAAAACACAAATCAAGATCTGATGATGAATCCGGATTCGTTTTTAGATTAAAAGGAAGCATGTTCTGGTGGAATAGGTGGGTCGATTAAAAGAAAAGATTTTTACAAACACTAGAATATCAAGGAAATTCGTGTATCAAGGAAATTCATCATTTAATGGAGGTAATTTCTCAATTTATGGTTCAATTGAATTTAACCAAGAATTAGTTAAGAGTTTGTATTGATTGAATAAGGTTTTCAATCAGTTTTGTGCTTATGATTTGATTGGTTTTGTTGAGTTTATTGGTGTAAAGATGATGTTTTATATATGGATGTTGACATAAATAATGCGTAAAAACGTTATTTATATTTTTCGATATCTCTACGTTTTGACGACCACAAAATGTAAAATCATTAAACGTAAGATTACTACGTAAACAAGTATTAAGCTAGTTTATATCACTATATCCAACTTAATCACTTAAGGTATGAATAAACAAGTGCTTAATACATCTCATGATCAAAGGGGTATTTAATTAATTACTAAAAAGTTTATTTAATTATTTAAACATATTATATATTTTTGAAAAACAATTTTGGTAATAAAGAAAAATGTTTTAATCATATTAAATATATGAATTCAAATTTTTAACCAAAATCAGTTAGTTTTTCACCAAATAAACTTTCCCCACTAAAGACAAAAAAATCTGGCCGTTACAGTAGGCCGGCCCCCTTAATTATAAGGGGCGGTCCCCTTAATTTTAAGGGGACCGGCCATGAATTAAGGGGACCGGCACGCTCCTGTGTCAGATTTTGTCAGAATTTTTCCCCTATAAATACCACCTTAAATCTGGTATTTTTCCTCACCTCTTGCACGAAAATTTTCAGATCTAAATCTCTCTAAACATCTTCCAAAACCCTTTGATCATTAGATTACTAATCCTTGTTTCAAGTGATTCAATCCCTCATCATCCACCATCATCCAAAGTGCAAGAGAAGAATACTCCTTCAACCTCAAGTTTAAGAAGTATTGTATATTGATTGTGTATATTGTGTATAGCTCTTGTGTAGTTGTGTTGTGAACATTATAAGTAGTTCTAGGAGTGTTAGTTGTGAATAGAAGTAGGGTAGTGGTGAAGATTAAGTAGTGAAGTAGTGAAGTAGTGAAGAAGTTGTGTTGTGAAGAAGTAGTGACGAAGTTGTGGTGTGCTCAAGTTGTGAAGAAGTCGTGGTGTGTTGTGAGATTGGTTCTAGCTACTATTAGGACCCGACATTTAGCTTTGTGTCGTTAAGCCGGTGTAAGCAAAAGTTGTGTAAGGTTTTCTCCGCCATAAGGGAGCTTGTTGACATAGTGAAGAAAACTCCCGAGTTAGGTGCTCGGGGAGTGGAGTAGGACGAAGAGGAGATTCGTAGCCGAACCACTATAAATCCTTTGTCTCACGGTGCCATTTTTCCAACTCTATCCTTTTACTTATTTGCTTACTTTCATATTTGTCATATCATATACTTGTTGATATCGTAGTTTATAATTGTGCAAGTCTCTTGGTGATATATAAAATTCGAATTGGTGTTTTCATAAACAAAGGTTTTATAAATCAATAAGACGTAAAACTATTCAACCCCCCCCCCTCTAGTTTTCCACAATGGATATGTTTATTTTGGGATAGTGATCGCTAAGTGTTTGTGAAAATGTCTGAAAGAACTGAAACTAGATCAATGAAGATTTTTTTTATTTCTTTCTTGCCGTTGACATGTTTATGTATGGATTCATTGTCATTTTTATTGTTTGAACACTGATGTTAAATTGTTTATATATGTCCTGTACAGATAAGTGCTTATAAGCACTTAAACAAGCAATCTTAGGCACCATCTGAAGCTGTTATGAGTTAGTAGCTTCGGCTTGCCTATTCCAATGCTTAGTTGGTAGGTTTTGTTTTTGGCCAACTACTCTGATGTTTGACCCGTTGTCCTTTTAGACACTTCTTAATATGCAATTAATCAAAATGATCTTTTGTTATCTTTATTTTAATGACAGGTTCAGAGTATGTTGTAACTTTGGTTGATGGACGATCATCAAAGTGACCCTTCCAAGTGATCAGATACCTTAGGAAACAATTCTTCGCATGAAATACTAATTTGTAGATTATAGTTCTTGTGATAGCAGTATTTAATATGTGTTAATGGCATTTTTAATATCATTTATATTTTTGTGATTCTAAGGATGTGTTTTTCGATATGTTTTATACCCATTTTATTTAATTTCTTTAAGTTTGATATGTGACTTAATTCTTTATGCTGAAATATAGTTCTGATTGCTTATACCAGGCTTATGCTTGCACGCACTACATTTGTCCAATATGTAGAAAATCCATGGGTGATATGTCGGTAAGCGAATGATTTTGCTCTTTGTACCACTCATAAATGGAGTATTAGTCTTCCAAATTATTTCATGGCATTGCCAGTTTTCCTTTCTTATCAGTTGCAGGTGTATTTTGATTGGCTTAGAGAGAAGAACCAGCTTCATAATGAAATGAAAGCTGGAAATGGGTTAAAATTTGTCATACTGTGATCATATTAATAGATAAATCATGCAATATTTGTTAGTGATAAAATTTTTCATACTGTGATCATATGATGGTTACGTTAAATACGTAGGTTGTGTCTATTAAACCACCTGTTTGGATAAAAGATAAATATTTAGGAAGTTTAAATAAATTTTGCATTTATCGCCTTATTGGTAAATTTGTGTGTTGCTGAGATGATGTATATTCGTGTTTCAGATATTTAAGGAGGAAGTATTTGATTTACTGGAATCAAGTACAGTGGTTTATTTGAAAGGTAATGGGAATGGAAATGGTACATGGCCGTCTCGGGCACCTATTCAGATCAAGGAAATGGCTAACGGTAGGATCTCACTTGCTGGTGTAACAGAAGCTGAAGTCACTTCACAAGAAGAGATGGCTTCGTTTCTGCTTCATGTTTATGTGTGTAGGGCGACCGGAAGCACAAATACGAATAGTCAATTTAGGTCTAATATATAATGCCTGGCTATAAGTTCTTATTATATTCTATGTTACTTATTCATGTAGTGTTAACTTTGTGTAAATGTGATTTCTATGTTTCAGTCGATCACATGCCATATTTACTATCTCAATGAAGCAAAAACGGATTGCTGGAGTAACAAGTGGAGGAGGTCATGATGATGTTGGAGATGATATACTTGGCGCCAAGCTTCATTTGGTTGATCTTGAAAGGGCAAAAAAGATAGGAGTTGATGGGATGCGCTCAACGCTTACGAGAAGGTAGATTAATGTTAAACATTTTCTGTATAGAGCATTTGTATCAGTCTATTACCTTTTAAAATATAATGTGTTCATTTAGTATGAAATTGAATACTGATGATCGGTTATCCAATATGTCAATTTTTTTGATTTAAGTTATGGTTTAAATTTGGTATATTTTTAGGACCACGAGAGACTGTTTGGACTTGGCCTCCAAACAAGAAGGGATAAAAACAAGTCGCTGACCAAGTTAAAATACTGTAATCGCAAGTGCTTAGAAATCCTTTGATAATTGCAGATGTGGTTGTATTCTGGTAAGTATCATTTTTTACTTTCCGGATATATTTGGTTTATCTCTAATCTATTGTACAATCCTTCATTATTTAGAACAGATTCAAGCACCAGCTGTAGGTACAATCACGTAAACAAAATTTTTTTATGTTGTGTCGCAAGATATAGGTAATATCTTCTTTCAATTTGTGGTTGCAGAGACAAATAAGCTAATAAGCTTAATCCCTAGGATAACTACTACTTGAAAATACATAAGCATTTAGCATGAGCTTACCTAAGCAGCCCATTAAGTAGTGTAAAAAGTTAATGAAGTGGTTTAAATGGTAAATAATAATAGGAAATCATATACAACTAAAATGTAATCTTGCCTCTTTGATTGTTAGAAATTGTGTGCAGCAACGTTCGACATGCAAAGTATTATTGGACCGTGAGCTCCTGAATTCTGAGTTGGTTTAGCATACCTCAAACAACGTTCATAGTCTGATATAAAGTTTTGTAGCATGTGCGATGATAACCGTTTTGATCCGGTAACTTAGGAATGGATCAATACGGGTAACTTTTTTATATTCGTCAAATGCAATGAAAGTGTTCGAGTTATATGGTTTGCTATCAATTGTCTATTCAACTTACTGATTTCATTAGTAGCTACGTTTTTACTGTTTCATCTGGTGCATTAGATAAGTGGACACGAAAAAGGTTTGTAAACATCATTGAAACAACACAAGCTAATAAATAATTGATAACATGGCTAAAGTGAAGATATGCAACAAAGCTGTAAACACCATGACCATTTTTTTTTTGGATGACGTGTACGTAGATCAATGAGTGGGCTGGTTCTTCTTATACTGTTTTGAAAGAATATATGGCAATGGAGTGAGATCGAGATGTGTATGCAAGCTAAAAGGTGCTTCACCAAAGCACCGATTGATAGGCATGTGCACTTTAAACTTGGGGATGATGGCTTGGTAAGGTCTTTATTTTTGTACCATTAAGATGTTTAAGTCTGATTTTTGTACCAAAAATGATAAATAAAGACATGCTTGGAGGCTTCGTACATATGTAACTAAACATAAGAGTTGTTTTATGCATATGCTAGTGACTAAAATGGCTTTCTATATTCTAGGTTGGACTGCATATGTTCACTTTGGACTTCCTGAACCAAATTGCACCTACCCATGAAGAGGTTGATAAAGTATATGAATGCATGATTTCCAAACTCGATGGTCGAGAGAATATGTACTATGTTCAGATAGAGTCTCGGATATAGATGTTGATTTCAACTTTGATAAGTCAACATCATCAGTTCAATGAATTAATAAACTTTATCGTTTATAAGTGTCTGTTTCTTTGCTATTTCTTTTGCAATCAACTCTATGTAACTTTCTTACTTGTGTGATAAACATGTATCAGTTGAATGTCTTCCTAACGTTTTTTATATCAATTTTTTTCCATCACATATTATCTTAAAAAAAATTCTTAGAGCTAGCCGCCCATCGGGCGGGCCTTGAAGCTAGTATGCCAATATGGACAGGTTGGGTTGACACATCAAGTGACGAGTGCGTGTAGTTCACATTAAATTGATATTTACGAAGTACTGCGTAATCATATTTGGATGGACGTGGCTTGCACCTACCAACCACCGCTAGGGCTGTAAACGAGTCGAACTTTAACAGAGCTCGACTCGAATCCATAGTATTTTGTTCGGCTCAATCTCGGATCGATAGCTCGATGAGCCTTCATGAGGAAAGCTCGAGCTCGGCTTGAAAAACTTTGAATAGGCTTGAGCTCGGCTAAAAAAGCTCGAATTATTTATAATGATGTGTTTTTTTTTCTAAAACTGAAATAGAAGATTGAGATTTGAATTCGGCTCAAAAAACTTGATACATTCATACATTTACATATAAATGCTTCTAATATAAATAATATACATAAAAATATATATTACTTGAAAGCTCAAAAAGCTCGTTAAGAATTCGAGTCAAGCCTATATAAGCTCGAGCTCGACGCGTTAAACATGTCGATCTCATTTTCTGGGCTCGAGTTGTTTCGTATGTATATAATTATATATACAGTTTGATATAACCGTTAGAAAAATTCACATGCATTTATAAGAAATATATTTATGCATCTTTCTTGAAAACAAAATGTGCGTTGTTTCTTCTGGTGGATACAAGTTCCCTTTATTCCTTCTGTTACACTGTCCTGTAAAGACTTTTTCTTGGTTTTACTACAGTTTTAAATTTGAGCCACGTTATGAATCCTGTTTAATAAATGCAATACAGATAAAACATGGATAATTATAAATTAATGGGAAAGTTGAAATTTAACACTTGTTTTTGTATGCTTGTGCATGTAAGATCTAACCGGATGTCTTTTACATTATCAGTTTATCACAAACATAATGTGATGGGGTAACATCTATAAAACGAAAGTTAATAAATAAGCAAGCATGAAAGTTTTATTTGAGTAAAAAAATACACACAGCCTATATACCTTATTCATTTTATTCCCTTTACGTTTATATATGTGTTACAATGGTACGCATATAAATGCACATGAACATGCAAAAACATGGTTTACAGATAATTATCGGTTTATCATACTTATTTTTCTATCATGACTTACTATAAATGTCTCAATATCTTTTGATATGACTATTATTATATACATCAATTATTAAATTAGATTCATCTCTGGAAAAATAGTTTCTTATGCACCGGTGTTGAGAAAAAATATTCGAACATTCTGATGCTCAGTTTCATAAATAAAGTTTATTTATCATGATAACCGATATATTCTAACCATAAACATGTCAATGAACAAATAAATGTCTTTTCTTGTAGTAACAGTTTTCTCCTTTTCATAAAAAAATAAAATTGTAAATTTCTTTCAAAGTAACTCAAGTACACTTCTATTTTCGTAACACACTTTAGCATCAAATCCTTAATGAAAAATCTTANCGAGCTCGACGCGTTAAACATGTCGATCTCATTTTCTGGGCTCGAGTTGTTTCGTATGTATATAATTATATATACAGTTTGATATAACCGTTAGAAAAATTCACATGCATTTATAAGAAATATATTTATGCATCTTTCTTGAAAACAAAATGTGCGTTGTTTCTTCTGGTGGATACAAGTTCCCTTTATTCCTTCTGTTACACTGTCCTGTAAAGACTTTTTCTTGGTTTTACTACAGTTTTAAATTTGAGCCACGTTATGAATCCTGTTTAATAAATGCAATACAGATAAAACATGGATAATTATAAATTAATGGGAAAGTTGAAATTTAACACTTGTTTTTGTATGCTTGTGCATGTAAGATCTTTTTTTTTTGAAAGATAAATTTCATTCAAAAACGCCACAGACGGTCCTCAAAACAAGGACCCCTGGGCCAACAACGAATTACATCAAGAGCGGAGAATTTCTCCAAGCATTCCAATCTATCTCTTTATATTTGGATCTATTCCGAATAAAAAAAAACGATGTAGCTTTTATAAATTCCACGACTTCGATGGCTCTCCGTCTATTGTTTTTGAAAACTCTATTGTTCCTTTCATTCCATAAAGCCCATAAAGCAGTTATCAAAATCCCTTTCAGAATGTATTTGTTGGTCTTCGAAAGTTGTTGAACGTCTGCTAATGTCAGCAAGTCAACCACTTCAAAAGCGAAAATAGGCGACAAGCGACACCATGTTTCCATCCTCGACCAGTGCATGTAAGATCTAACCGGATGTCTTTTACATTATCAGTTTATCACAAACATAATGTGATGGGGTAACATCTATAAAACGAAAGTTAATAAATAAGCAAGCATGAAAGTTTTATTTGAGTAAAAAAATACACACAGCCTAATATTCTTATTCCTTGATACCCTNTTTTCATACATTTTCGTCCGTTTTAATGATTTATCACCTGTGATATTACCCATGCATATAATACAAGAATTAAATTTTATTACTTCATCACCAGTGATATTACTTATATGTAAAATACCAAAATGAATGTCATATTTATTACTTTATCACATATGATATCACTCATATGTAAAGGTGAAAAAGAAATATCGAAGCCGAATGTTGAGCTGGCGATAAAATATGACAAGTGATGTTTATTATTTCTTTCATATACTAAATTCATCATCACATTTGGTAAGAATGTATATTTCATATTCTCAGTTTAGTATCACAATTGATAACACATATATGTAGCGAACCAAAACCATAATCATTAACATTTTATATAAAGTTGATTATCTTTTGTGATAATTCATGTTCTTAGTTGGATATTCCAGTTGATAACACCTTTATGTATAGAGAACATAGACTATTATTGTTAGCATTTTATATTACCAACTAAAAGATTTCAATACCAGTTGAAACATAAATTCAAACATAACAACAAACACATATTAAGCCACGCCATCGAATTTCACACTATTAGAAGCTATAAAATATGGTGATAAAACACACATTAAATAGGATATCAAAACAAATAAATAAATATTAACTATGTTTTTGAAATATCACAAGTGATAATAGTGTTTCTTCTTTTTGTTGAATCAGTGGTAAGGAACATAAGATATCACAAGTGATATCGTGCGATATCACAGGTGATATCGTGCGATATCACAGGTGATATCACCTGTGATATCACAGATGTATGAGCTTCTTCAGTTTGTTTATAAAGATGTTGTGCTTTCTTCAACCATAACTTTTTTAGTTTGTTGATTCAACCATAGATATTTTCAAATTCCGCCATCACCACAAGTCTACCATAAGCATCATAACATCTCTTGTTTTCAGTTAAACACCTTTTTTTATCATTAGCTTCTTTTGGTCATTCATTTCATGAGAATGGATCTTTGCAGTGTATCTCTTCTCATGTTGTTAAGCTTTTGGAGGAACCTTTGATATCATAGGTGAAAACAAGAGTATCAGTTTTCTTCTATTTGTCGAATCAGTGGTGGCGATGGAGGAACCTGTGATATGACAAGTGCTATCACTGGTGATATCATAACATACATTCAACTAAATGACATACATTCAACCAAATAAGAACACTTTTTTATTCTTCCTGTTCACCACCACCTAACACATATACTCTGATAATGATGAAAAACAATGCTTCAATCTCATTCAATCAAATAACAACATTTTGTCATTCTAAAAAACTAAACTAAGTTCTAGAGAGTAAAAAAAGAAGAAAAAATCTTTCTCCATAACACAACATATAAGAAACCAATGTGAATTGATCATTATTCTCATATTCTTGTCGACAACACTCGCCGGAATATTCTTTCTCTGTAAAATGAATTCACATTCCGACACCGTCACCACCGACTCCAAGTCATCATCTCCGTCTTCCGAAACTAACGCCATTGAAAAACCTTCTAGTTTAGGTGATGGCGGTGTGTGGCAATGTCGTCCCGTTTAGGTGATGGCAGATGCTCGTATTGCTTTGTCGTGGATTTGAACACCGGTGGATGGCATGGGCTATCACCAGTTTGATATCACAGGTGCTATCACCGGTGATATGACATGTGCTATCACCGGTGATATGACATGTGCTATCACCGATGATATCACAGGTGATATCACAGTTGATATCACCTGTGATATCATGTGATATAACCTTCTAGTTTAGGTGATGGCGGTGTGTGGCAATGTCGTCCCGTTTAGGTGATGGTAGATGCTCGTATTGCTTTGTCGTGAATTTGAACACCGGTGGATGGCATGGGCTATCACCAGTTTGATATCACAGGTGCTATCATCGGTGATATGACATGTGCTATCACCGGTGATATGACATGTGCTATCACCGATGATATCACAGGTGATATCACAGTTGATATCACCTGTGATATCGTGTGATATCACCTGTGATATCGTGTGATATCACCGGTCATAGCACAGATGATATCACAGGTATTTGAGTTTCTTATGTTTATTTTGTGGATAAGTTGTTCTCTCTTCAACCACAACTGCAGTTTTTGATTAGGCTGTTTTTTTGCACAGGTCTCATTCAAATCTGCATCAAAATATTTTCATATTTTTTGTTAATGTATAAATGGCTTAGAAGTTAATTATGAGAAGAAAGTTAAGTAACATAATTGAGTTCAAACACACACACACACACAACTTAGAAACAAATAAATAACATAGACATACCTGTTTGTCACTAAGAATATAGCAACCCAGGAAGTTCTAAGCATCTGAAGCATTGCGACTATTTGTCTATTTTCATATGTGTTTTAACGCTTTCATACATTTTTGTATGTTTTCATACGTATTCACCCGTTTTCTTATGTTTTCATTCGTTTTCTTATGTTTTTGAATATGACAAGTGATATTCAGAATATCACTTGTGATTTTCTGAATATCACTTGTGATTTTCTGAATATCACTTGTGATTTTCTATGTTTTCACCCGTTTTCATATGTTTTCCATACGTTTTTGAATATCACAATTGATATTCAGAGTATCACTTGTGATATTCAGAAAATCACTTGTGATATTCAGAGTATCACTTGTGATATTCAGAGTATCACTTGAAAATCAAAGAATGTCACATGTGTTATTCAAAAAATCACTTGTGATATTCACAATATCATGGAATATCAATTGTGATATTCTGAGTACCACAATTGTCTATTTAATTATGTTTTCGTTCGTTTAGATACATTTTCGTCCATTTTTATATGTTTTTGTCTATTTTCATATGTGTTTTTACGCTTTCATACATTTTTGTACGTTTCCATACGTATTCACCCGTTTTCTTATGTTTTCGTTCGTTTTCTTATGTTTCTGAATATGACAAGTGATATTCAGAATATCACCTGTGATTTTCTTATGTTTTCACCCGTTTTCATACGTTTTTGAATATCACAATTGATATTCAGAATATCACTTGTGATATTCAGAGTATCACTTGTGATATTCTGAATATCACAGAATATCACTTATGATATTCAAAATATCATTTGTGGTACTCAGAATATCACTTGTGATATTCAGAAAATCAAAAAATGTCACATGTGTTATTCAAAAAATCACTTGTGATATTCACAATATCATGGAATATCACTTGTGATATTCGAAATATCACAGAATATCATTTGTGGTACTCAGAATATCACTTGTGATATTCAGAAAATCACAAAATATCACATGTGATATTCAGATAATCACTTGTGATATTCCGAGTATCCCTTGTTATATTCAGAATATCACTAGGGTGTATTCTAAATATCACAGAATATCACTTGTGATATTCCGAAACGTATGAAAACGTCTGAGAATGGCCAAAAACATTGAAAAACGGACGAAAACGAATGAAAACGACAAAAATAAAAGAAAACGGAAGAATATGTATGAAAACGGACGAATAAATATGAAAGCATAAAAACACGTATGAAAAATAGGACGAAAACGAAAGAAAACGGATGAAAATGGACGAAAACGAATGAAAACGAACGAAAATGCAAGAAAATGGATGAATATGTATGAAACGGACAAAAACGTATGAAAGCGTAAAAACACGTATAAAAACGGATGAAAGCGTATGAAAAATGGACGAAAACGAAGGAAAACGGATGAAATCGTATTAAAACGAACGAAAACGTCCGAAAACGGACGAGAAACGTATAGAAACAAACGAAAACGTATGAGAACAGACGAAAACGTGCGAAAACATAAGGAAACGGACGAAAACGTATGAAATGTATGAAAACTGACGAAAACGGGCGAAAACGTATCAAAACGGGCGAAAACGAACAAAAACGTATGAAAACGGACGAAAACGTATGAAAACAGTAAAAAACATATGAAAGCGGAAAAAAACGTGAACTAAAAAAATCAATTAAAAAAAAGTGAACTAAAAGAAAAGTGAATTAAAAAAAAAACACGTGAATTGAATGAACAACAAAAAAACAAAGAAATGAAAAAGAAATGAAAAAAAGAGGCTACGTGAAGAAAGAAAAAAACAAATAAATAAATAAATAAATAAATAAATAAATAAGAAGCCACGTGAAGAAAGAAAAAAAAAGAAAAAAAATAATAAGAAAGACAAATAGAAAAAGAAAAAAGGGGAAAAAAAAACATGGACTTATGTTTCTCCATTTAATCTTAGGTTAATCCCCACCATTAGATCAAACTAGATGGATGGTGGGGATTTGTCCCTTTGTATGCACCAAAGTTAGAGTATGCAAAATAAAGTGCCTCCTATATACATATCTTTATTAGTGTTATTGTAACACTCCATGTGTGGCTTAAGTTATTTGTATTACTAATATTAAAATTTGTACTTCTAAAAATTTAATATAAATTCATACACTCTTTATCTTTTATATAATAAAAGAATTACATCATTTCGGAGTTTTTTTGACAAAACAATATTAGTGGAAAAAAAAATTGGACCAATAGGAATGCTCGATTTTGACACATAGGCGAAATCGAGGAATATGATTGGCCAATAAAAAGTCAAAATTGAATTGATTTTGGTCAAACTTTAATAAATTTGGTGGAGAATTTGATTGAGAAAAAAAACACATAAAAATATATGTGTCAAATTTATGAAAATAAAAACTTAAAAAAAGAGGAGGTAATTAATAAAACATTAGTGGTTGAATTTTAAATATGTTATATGGAGTTAAATGTAAAATTATAAATCTCCATGTTTTTTGATAACTTTAGTTAATAAACAAATAACCCCTTACACTTTATACCCACTACACTTTATAATATGGACTTTGTTTACAATTACATGAGTATTAATATTGGTTTGAGACTTCTATCCATTAAACTTACAAAATTTTATAAATGTACGAATTACTTTTAATATACGTTAAATACTTTTAAAATAAATATTAGTTTTAAACTTTCATCTATTAAAATATGTTTTTACTATGTACGTTAAATATAAATAAGAACTCATGTCATCTTATTTAAAAGTTTAATCTATACGTACACGGGTTTGAATATTAAATACAGTTAAATTATTATTAACGGTAATATAAATATCAAATTGTAAGTACGAGTATATGAAAATAAATATACGCGATTGTACTTATAACGACTCTTGTAATTATTATTTATTATTTAAAGTTTATATACGGATTTTTAAAAAACTTCATCAACGCTCATTATGTGCTACTAAACTCGCACATTTTGTACAACATGATATTAATAGCTAAACAACAACATCAACCTCAACATTAACATCTATGTCAGCTAAACAAAGTTAAATCTTTCATCCAATAAAATTTTTACAAAATATTAATTGATATTAATTTATAATGAAAAACTCATGCATACTTATTAGTTGTACTTATATCATAATTTTCACGGGTAAATTCTTATATATCCATATATTAAACAAAAAATTTAAAATAAATTTGATATATGTATAATCTCATGTGATCAAAGAACCTTTGGCCCAATAACATTATAAAAAGACACGCTCAAGAATCCAATACAAGGTCGATGCCACGGTTATATTTACAATTTCTGCTAACTATTTTTCTTACTTTCGAACATGTTGATGCTCTAACTTTTTAAAATATACATAAGATTTTTTGTTTTTAAACGATAATACTATATAATAAATTTTTCTGAAAAAACCCCGTGCGTGCACGGGTATTATAACTAGTATAGGAGTAAAAAATTACTTAATCAGAAAGAAAATTGATAAACATAACCCTAAGAGCTTATGTTTAAAATATTCAGACACGTGTTAATTGTTTGTACATTCAGTAATAACGGTTCACCCCCTGAATTTAACTCTCTCAACCAACTCATTATACAACAAGTTATGCATGTCTTTCTTTTTTAAACGTAACCCTTAATGCTATGTTTAGAAAAAAACCCAATCTAAAATACAAGTAACAAAAACCCAAAGACGTAGTTCAGTAGTGAAGCTTTAGATTCCTTGCTTTTAAATGCGTCTACCTAGGTTGGTATCCGATGAAAGGGTTTCGCTAAAAACTGATCACACTCCCCAAGCAAGGCTGAGAAAACCCGTAAATGAGCCTGGACATTATTTCTGATTATATTCTTGAAGCTAAACATGTGATCCGATCTTTTGCAAAACAAGTAAACAAAAACCAGGAGAAAATGATGCCAAAATCGACCAGAGCCGTAGCTAGCGCCGGTACACCACTTCTTAAAGAGTAGTATCAGATTAGTAGAACATAGAAACTTCTCCAATAATTAATGAAATGCTTAAATAATAATTACTAGTTAAGTTATTAATTAAATAGTAACGGTCCCATGTGATGGGCCCTGATTAGCCCCAATTAGTTTATGTGGGATCCCCTCATGAACCTGTCTGCCACGTGGTAAACATTGGCCCCACAATCCGCATTTTTAAGCTAATCACATAGTGACAAGAAAGCAAATAAAATATTTTTATTCTTCTCGTCTGATATTAAAAAATTTTAATTATTTTTTTGCTTCAAACTGTCATAGAACATATATATCTTTTTGCATTCTGTAAGCGATTCTATGTTCATCAGATTTTTTATATGAGCTGACATACGATATATTTGATTGCAAGTGTGAAATGTTTAATACTTTAATGCATTATGCAAGTATTTTTGTTACTTGTTTGATTGTCATGTTGATATTTAAAGTACATGAATTTACGATTTTATGACTATTTAAAGTAGTAGATATCATGATTAATTAGTAAAAGATGTATTGTACAATACATATAGAATCATCTAAAATGTGTAAAGGTTGTGTTTTATTTTGTCGGTAAAAAGTTGATTAGTTGTAATTGTATACTAGTTATAATGCCCGCGCACGCGCGGTTTTTTTTTTTTTTTTTTTTTTTTTTTTTTTTTTTAAAATTATTTAAAAATTTTACATCCTATTTGTTAATTACATCTTATCTATATTTTTTGCATTTTCTTCTACTTGTGTGTGGAATAAATATAAAATGCTTTACTAATAAGAAAATAATCTTCTTTTTTAACTATCTTATCTATATTTTTTGTATTTATCTTCTACTTGTGTTATGGATAAATATAAAATGTTACTTAATAAGAAAATAATCTTTTTTTTTTAAATAAAATTATTACTAAATAAGGTATGGTTCCAATTTTTTTTGAAATGAAAAATTCCCAGTAGGGATTTTGTTTTATTATATAAAAGATTTTGAGGTGTTTGAAATAGCTTTACATACCTCAGCTTGCTTACGGTCCTGCGGTTAAATTAATTTTGAAAACTTGTGAGTTTATCTTTTACGTCTTATTATCTTATCGGCTTTTCAATCTTTTATGTCTTATTATCTTATCTGCTTTTCAATTTAAGCTTGTAAAGTCAAATAAATCATATGTTTAGATCAATAGAGTTATGATCAAATGAGAATAAAACTTGACATGAAAAGGGTGACAAAAAACTATAATCACACATTTCAGATGCATATATAAAAGCAGGTGCATCTCCACTTATATTCTCACTCCTACTTGAAATGTGTGACTAAATGTGTTTATCATTATTCTCATTTTAATTTTTCTTTTCACCGAATTTCTTCTCCAAATTGATAAACTAAAACACCGGAAAAATAAGCTTATAAATTTATCCAAGATTAAATAAACCTTATGAGCCGACAAAATAAGTGAATCTAAGCACCCTCTTATCTTTTAAGTGTCTAAATATTAGACGTGGTTAGTTGGTAACCAACATTCTATTGGTGCTTATTTGGTAAGACGAAAATTTATTTTTATTCTTATGTTTTTTACTGTTTAACAGTAAAGTAAGCATATTATGGAAAAGGAAAAATAAACGTGGCTTGTCATAATGAACTACTCGTAATAATTTAAATACTATCTCATTTTAAAGAGGCACATTGGATATCCATTACGTTATATTTAAAGCAGACATTGTATTTATTTGATAATAAAGTTAAGAGGCCTCTAAAGTTAAACATATGATTCACGCAATAATTGTTTGCCTAGAGAATTAATAATAAATTATTTATAAGAAAATTATTTGAAATAAACCAATCTGCCCCAGGCACGTGATGAGTTATTTGCACATTCTTTTTTATTTATGTACTTATTTATTTAAGCCCACTATCTCACTCAATTATAGATCGATAATTATATTTTGCATGAGAAAGTTGATCATGAATTTTGCTAAAATTATTAACTATATTGCGAAGATCAAGCTTTCAGGTGCTTGAATCATAATCGAATATGCTATAACACTCAAGTTTTAGTTTTATTGTTGGATAAGTTCATCATCAAAATTCAAATTAAGCACTCTAGTCTCTACACATGTTGGCTATGTTTGACAAAAGTAGCAGTGAACAGTAGCTGTGAGCTGTGGCCACAGCTTACTGCTCACCGCTCACAGCTTCATAAAGAAGCATTGGAAAAATGAGTTTTCCTAAAAAATAGCAAAGCTCACAGCCCTCATGTCAAACAAACACTAAAAATCAAAAAGCTCATTGCTCACCGCTCATCGCCCCAAAAAGCTCTAAAAAGCTTTGCGCCAAACATAATTGTTGCTTTTACTAAGGGCAGTATATATATGTTGTTGTACTAGAATGATACCCGAGCTATGTAGCAAAGAGGGATACAGGGAGCTAGATGCCGCTTGTGTTGGTGGCACTCTACGGTGAAAGGATAGGTTGAGGGAGAGCGACATAATTTGTTTAGGTTTGGTTTTGATTCGTTGATTTAGTCTCATATCGATTATTACTTGAATGGTATAGTGTTCAAAATACAATATAAATGTGAACAACTTCGCAATTCTTGAACTTGTTAACAAAGTTTTCAAATCTAGCAACGTACCCTTTTGAAGTTTGTAACATTGATTAACTCGTTTCTACGCAAGTGAGATAAAGTTCTCACCTTTTACCACTTTAGAATCTTAGTATAACAATACCAAATACTGAGTTATAGAAGTCATATAGTTGACTTTTTAGGGTAAATGTATATGGTATAAAATGTGCCCCGTTGACATATTGGAGGGCATATATTCCTCCTTATAGTCATAAGCAATATCAAAGGCTATAGAACATGGCACGATGTTTGTCTATATGATGCATGAGGGTGACATGTGATATTGTGGCTCAATAATAGCTACATACAAATATACAATACAAGTATCCCCACTCATATAGTACCAACTTTTGTATATCCTGGGCCCTCTCTTTTATTATGGGCTTTTTCATTCGGTCTTAGTCTTCTCATGAATCCTTAAAAGACAGAAACGATGTATGATTAGATAAACTTTATAAAACTCCAAAAAAAAAAAAAAAAAAAAGGTGAAACTTATATGTTAACAACAAGTCAACAACATATAGACACGTTAAATTGTATAGGCTTGTCTCATTTATTTAGAGTGAGATGTGAACTTTCAACTCGGTTGAGAGACGACACCTTAAATACTAATCGATGTTGTTTATGAGATTTTTTTTACCTAATTTTATTAGCAAAGGGAGCATTTGGAATTTCGGGTGTAGGCTGGTTTTAAGGTTGGATATCTAAGTATCACAATTTGGTTGTATGATCTATTTTTGCGTGTACAGAATGAAACTGTCTATAGATGATAAATAACCATTTCTTGTGAAAATTGCAACAAACCTAATACGGATTATCGAATATGAAAAATCACTTACATTGAGTGTAGTCTTCACTATTAGAATAAGCGTCACTCATTGCCATTGCCACTACTTCAATGACATATCATCCATCTTCCTTCTCACTCACTCATCACTTAACCCTATAGTTACCGCTTATCATAACAAGAGACGGATCCAGAATCAAATATAACGGGGTGCACAAAAATTTTGTAAGTATACTAATTAAATAACAGTATAAACACATTTCGATGCACATGGAGCATTTAAGATGCATTTAGAAAAAATCGATATTTTTTTCAAAAATTAACACAACATTGAAAAAATCTATGAGTATCCCAGGACCCCGCGGGAACCCTGATTCCGTCCCTTATCATATATCCATACTCTACTTAAATACACATAACACATAAGACAAAGTCACACATACGCACAGACAAAATTGTCTCACAATGATGAGGCCGGTCACCATTGAGGTTGAAAAGTGAAAGTCTCGCGCGTGAGAGGGAAGTGTAACGAAAGTCAGGCGTGATTGAGCACTCACCACGTCACCTTCTTTTTATAAGCTCTAAGATACTTTCATTCTCATCCCATTGATCGATCTTTTTTCTTCTTTTAATTTATTAAACCATACTAACGTTATTTTCAGTAGTTTGTTTTACATACTCCTTAACTGATTATCTAATGTTGGTTATTTAACATCACATAATAAGTGACATATTACAAAATTTGAATGCATAGAAAAAAATTTGGAATTGTGCAACGTTTAGTAGTCTTTTAACAAACGTATCTACATCACATGCTCTTTTCATACTTCCTTAATCAAATACAATAATGAATTACTCGTATAACTTATTAAAGTTAACATGCGGTGATACGAGGGTTATCGAATACATTCTATGTTGACTACTAACTTCCATGAAGAGGCACATAAAAATAGGTATGGGGATATTAAACACAGAAATAATTGTTATATGCTTAACAATGATTACAAGAATTACAAATCCGAGGTGTTATGGTAGTTACGTTCATAAGGTTCACCGAACTTGTTCAATCCATATAATTCTTCATTGACCTTCCCACTTTGTTTAAGGTCTAATAAAATATGTATGGAGTTCATGTCGGAAAATATCTATAATAGTTTGAGTTTGAACTACTTACATACATTTTGCATCAAAACTAATAGTTTATCCATTAGGGCTTAATTCCTTTCTCAAATAGGATTTGTTGGGGGCAGTATATAAGTATTTCCATATGGTTGGAACTTGTTGTCTAAGTCATAGAAAATGTAACAAAAAGATGACAAATTAATTACAAGGCATGTTCATGCACAAGAACACAAGAGTGAGAATTAAGAAAAACGAGTTAAGAATGAATCAATGAGTGTATAATTGGACATGGAGAGACATCCACTCTTTCTTTTCCTAGGTGCAATGTATCCATCGTTTCTATACCTAATCTTATTCCCATAAATGCTTCTTATTAAATACTAGTTATATGGTTTTAAAATATGTTATTTTTATTTTGGTAAAGTGTTTTTTCGGTAAATGTATTACTTCAAAAAAACGTTGTAATACAACAACTCTGGGTAGATCTCACATCTCAGCCCGTTACATAAGCTGTGAGACTAACATAAGAAAGCAAAACTACTTCTATAATGAAGATACGAATATGACTAGATTACAATTGACTCAACATAACATCAAATATAATCTACTTCTTCTTTCGACCGCGAACTCTGACATCTCAAGCGTCGTAGAAAACTTGTTGATCTTCAGAGATACCATGATCCTTGTACAAATCATCTATCATATTGATAATAATCATCATCCACTATTTTTTTTTCATTGTTACATTTTAAATGGATCATACCTTTTAAAATATGTTATTAATGTGTGTGCATACACATATGTATGTGTGACATTCACGATTTTATACTAACATTTATTCTTGTCAGTTTTAAATAATTAAATCTCGAATGTGATAAATTCTTTGTATCAAACACGTCATCTTTGCCAAAATTTTAGGATAGACGAAGTGAGTGATCGCTTAGAGCCTTAAAAAGTTTAGTGATCGAGTGCATAAAATAATGCTTCAAAGAATAACATTTTGTGCTCGTCCTTTACTTTCACTTTCAGGCCTCTTTTTAATCCACGTCTAAAACCTCTGAAAACTTAAATACAACTGTGCTCTCGAATATTGTTTCTTTCGTATTTTAGAGACTTTAAAAGAAGAAGAAGAAAAAAAGGCTTGAGGGTAGTGACAATAGCACATGTAAAACTTTAATATCTTTAGTTGGGCAACTCCTAACCAATCATTAATTAGTTATCGACATAGATATTTAAATGATTTATACGCTTAAGATTCCCAATTTTCAATGATAGAGTTGTCAAAACAATGATTTAACCCAACTTGTTTGCAGTTAAGTTAGTTGCATGTATATGTCCATCTACAAACAAAAGACATGATTGGGTATAAGATTGTTGTAGAATTATAAGGTTTTTGGTTTTATCAATGAGTCAAGTTTGTTAAAATTGGATTTATCTGTGTATATCATAAACTCTCTCATAATGGAGTAGTGTTTAAACTGATCCAAGATCATACACGAAAATTTTAAATTCAAACGTTTAGAAAAGAAAAAGCAAATCGCAAAAACTTCCGTTTTCTTGCTCTCGCACCAAAGAAAGCTTATATGTTATAGCAAGAAACTCTAGCCCAAACTGAGCGATTTCTTTTTAGTCACGATTTGATCTTATTCTTACAAAATTAAGTTTTTTTTAGCTTAGATACCAGAACGTAGGAGTAAACAAGTAAGTGCACTGAGTCTTAGCCAAACTCTTAGAGTACGAGGGAGTAGTCGTGTGACATTGTACCAATATCTAGTAGTGAAAGGCTTTTCAGCCGTTATGGGCTGTTTTCAGCCGATTTTTCTATTTGCACATCTGAAGTTGGCCTCTTTAATATTTGTTAGAAAAACTAAAGCATGGCCAAGTCACAGTGTCGGACAACAAATAAAATGAATTTTAGAAAAAACGATATTTATTGAATAGTTGGGATCATAGAATGACATGATGTGTTAGTTTAGTACTACATTAATAGGGTTAGTAGATGAGACATGTTGTATAATTATGTTAATATGTTTATCCAAAGTCCAAAGATTTAAATCCAGTGAGCCTTAAAGTAATTTGATTATTAGGCATCCAATAATGGGTAAACATTTGGACCATTATTAGTGTATTAAGCAAGTCCTGGATTCTTTATTGCTCTACTATTGTTTACTGCTCTACCAAATGTTAGCTAAATTCAAATGTCAATGCTCCCTATGACTTAGTGAAGGTGATATGCTCATGTTGTTAAGTTTATAAGGTGCAAAAACTGGGCTTACGAGCTCTTCAAAATATACATAAGCAATAAGCTTAGTAAATAAACGATAACACGAACACCTCCTAAGTAACATAGTCTACACGAGTTGCAAAAGGTTGTTTCCATTTTTTTTTACTCAAGTTCAGTTAAGGTTTGTCACTTGTCTACAGTATTATATAGCTCTAACATCAAAATCAGCTATGATTCATCCACATGCAGTGGCGAAACTTGAACATTTATTTTAGGGGGGCCGAATTTATTTTGGGATGGCCAAATCGTAGATTTGTTTGTATTATCAACTAAATTACCCCTAAAACGTATAAAATTTACACTAGTCGTCGCAACTTTTGGAGGGGGGGCACCCTCCCCTGCCCCTTAAAAGGTCCGCCCTTGTCCACATGCTCGTGCTAGTTCGTCGTTGCAATGATTTTGGGGTTGTGTTTGGATATTGCATTTTAGTTTATGCCTTGGTCTTAGAGGACACTTCTGTTATTGTGTTTTTTCTTTCGATACTTTGGAACATAAAACATGTATATGAAATGAATGGTAAAAAAGCAGAAAGCCATAACAACTTGACTTTCATCATCATTCATTAAATCCAGAAGGTATAATCCAAACAAGCCTTCCATTAAATCCAGAATCAACCACAACCAAAATGTAAGCAAACTATCTACATCAATCCCTATAATTATTACGTAATATTTTGTCGAATGTTCATCCTGTTAAACCTAAAATACAAGGATGTCATTCGCGTTAAAGTCCTCACTTACCAATATTCCATCGTCTCTCCTTATCCATGCAGTTTTGTTGCTTAATTCTTCTTCCATTCGCAAGAACTCNTGAGGGTAAAGATTTATTGTCTACCTCTTTGCAGCAGCTCCTGGCTGTGAACTTGGAAGAAGTAGATCGCGTATTTGCTCATTGTACACTTCCAAAACACTCACACTGATTTCATAACGGATCTGATTCTTACGTTCATCAATCACACGAAATAGTTCTTCAAGAGTCCTGAAATTAACTCCTCGGTTTTCATTTGTTCCCTCCATTGTAAAAGTTTTTCCAGTCCCAGTTTGTCCATAAGCAAATATGCACGCGTTATATCCATCAAGAACGGATGTTGCAAATGTTGAAGTATCCTCAAAAACATCAGCTGTAAGAATCGATGTTAAGTAATATCATACATAAAAAAAGAATACTTCTTTTATGAGCTTTTATATATTAGTTACCTTGGCTTGCTTCAGGGCTAAAGACTGAATCAAATTTAAAGTTTTTCTTAAATGCAACACTTGATTTTACTCGAAGTTCGCCGTCTTTTGAACCTTCGAAATCAAATGCCATTGAAGCTCCTTCAGCAATCTCTTCCGAGTTCAATGGTCTACACCGACAAAATACCCTAATGTTCCCTACATTATGGACCATTATCATAAGTTCAAGACTAAGAATAAAATAAACACCCTAATGTTTCCTACATTAATACATTATGAATCATATGCCATTGATACATCATCGCTATCATAACGTACGCATTACCATAGAATCAGAAAAACAAATCTAACCTTTTAATTCTTGGATCTTATTGTAGAGCTCTTTTCTTTCTTTAGCTCCTTCATTGAATCTGATCTTGAGATCTTCATGTTGTTCAACTTGTTCATCGACTATAATACGAATAACAAGAATTACTTTTATACTTCAGAAAAATTGAAAATACAGTGAAAATAATATAATGTGAAAATTACTTTTCGATTGAATGATACAGCCCATGTCATTCATATCAGCAGCATGTTTTTTGTACGCTTCTGCTTCTTCTAGTAGCTTGATTTGATCCATTTTCATTATCTGTTTACGGGAGATATATATATATAAGAACACGAATAACTAAATCCTTAACCAAAAACAAGCAATTATTCAGTATGATACCTTTAGTTTTCTTGCCATATCTCTCAAGGACGCAAACCATTTACTCTTTTCTTTCACTTGACCCTCAACAGCAAAAGCTATCGAAACAACAAACTTATATAAGGCTCTACGCAAATCCCGAAAATTTACAAAAACCATTCTAACAAAATGTGAGTACCTAGTGATCCAACGTGCATCGATTTTCTCATTAGCTCATTCTGAAGTTCTCTTAAAGATCTCAAAGCTTCCTCACATTCTTTACTCTTGCATTCATTTTCCTTCTTCAGAATCTCCAACGCCCTCTTGGCTTTCATCAGCTCATCACACTCTTCATTATTCTCCTAAACAAAATAAACCAAACAAATCTGTTAAATCTCTAAATCATTTGAGTCGACCTAAATATCGCATTGTGGAAAATTCCTTACTTCACATTGTGCCGGTGGAAGCAGCTCAAATGAAGCTTCTGAACTACCAAAATCTTCCTTTGAACTTATTGAAGCATTATTATGACCCTCCATCTTAGACTCCTCAGTAATACCATTTTCAAAAGACAGCTCAAGGGAGGAGTGTTTTAGTAACTCGGGTGATTCTTCATAAGGCCGGTTAGGAATTTTAGGTGATCCAGAACATATAACTAAATCAGGTGTACTTAAATCAAATCCCAGCTTACATTCACCTAGAAATCAGCAAAAAAATGTACAAATAAATATAATCGCCACTGATCGAATTTGTTAATCATAATAACCAATACAAAGTTTCTCAAAATTTTGTACCTTTATTCGCATTCTCATCATCAAGAACATTACTAGTCCCAATTGCTTCCGAGCTTAAATTGTTCCATAACATCTCTAATTCAGGAAAGAAAATTAACCTGATTAGTACTAAAAACTTAAAATAAAAACTTTATTTCAAGGTCCAATTATTCACATTCTCACCATCAAGAACATCAGGTCCAATCGGATCCATACAATCTTTATCCCCAATCGCTTCACGGGCTAGTTTTCGCAGCTCAAATTCTATTCCAAAAAATCCAAATTAGTCCAAAATAAAAATACCCTTTTCAAGATTCAAAAGCCCCATTATAAAAAACCAAATCTTCACTCAAATCTCACCAAAACAGATCTTTTAACAAAAAATAAAAAACACCCTTTTCAATATTCGAAAAACCCATAAATAAAAACCAAATCTTTACACAAATCTCACCTTCAATCTTATCAAACCGATGATCCGTTATATCCGTCGTATCCGAATCTTGAAAGCTCACAACAGGTACTAAAGATCATCACACATTAAAAAAACAACAAATTAGTACTAAAACTAAAAAGAACCCATATCGAAAAAAGTAGTTTAAGAGCACGTACGATGAGATCGAGTCGATTGTTTCGTGTCTTGCTCGTGTTGTTGAGTATGGACATCAGTGATTAAAAGTGGGTCAAAACGGTTATCTTCCATTATATATTAAACAAAAAGTGTAAAAAAATGTGGGTGTGTTGATTAAAGATAAAGTGATGATCTTTTTGTTTTAGTGTGTGTTTTTAGTGTGTGTTTGTGATGATTTGGTTATGGAAAGTATTTTGATTTTTTTGTGCCGTTATGTGTTGTGTCTGAGATGAACGGAGACCGTTAGGTATTTGAATTTTTAAAATTTTTGACCCGGTTATTGTACAATTTTTTGGTAGGACTATGAATATTTTTTTTGGGAAATTACTAATTTTTTAAAAAATGATGTTATTATTAAGATATAAATAAGAAAAATACTTTTTGTTGTGCTTAAATAACCGATGAAAATAGTGAATGATGATTGTGTTTGAGAAGACAGTGGTAATGGTTACTGATTTTTGGTATTTATGTCAAAATGTTTGATTGTTTGTATTGTTAAAATGCGAAGAATCTCTTGTTCATCATAGCCCTTTTATGCCTTATGTTAACAAAACTCATATTTGTTTATGATATGTTTAAAGTTAAAATTACAATCACAAAGTATTTACCAGTCTAGCACATAATTGTTTTAAACATGATTTGAATCTACAACTACATGATTAAAAAGTATATGGATAAAGCTAAGGTTACAAGTTTCTTTTTTTTGTTTATTTTATAGTTTCAGCTTTTATGTAATTACTATTTGATTTTAAACATGACCAAAGCTTGTTTATATTTGTTGCGAACATTTAAAACTTTTAGAGTAAATTACACTGTTCATCCCTATACTTTCCCCAGATTTCACACGACATCCAAAAGCGCTGATTTTTTCTTTTTTCATCCAAAATCAAGTTTTTATTACGCCGCGAGTCCAAAATCCTGACGATCGTTAAATTTTCCGTTAAGTTGGTCCTCATGTGCATGACACGCGAGGGCAATTTCGTCAGAATCTATTTTTTTGTCCCCTTCCTCTGTGCATGTGACTGTACATGTTACTGTAGCACGTGTACTTTTTTGTACTTTTTATAATTTTTTCACCATTAGTCAATTTTGTCTTTTTTGTTTTGTTTTGTACTTCACTCCTTTATTTATTTCACAGACTTTTTGTGAGTTAAAATATTGGAGGTTTAAATACGACATATTTTTGAACTATCACACATATATACGTAGTTTTTGAAGCTAATATTATTCCTTCTCAAATGTCTAAAGGTAAACCATATTCTTATGTTTGTATCCTTCATTTTAAGTTAATATAAGTTACTTACAAATCTAATAATTTGTTTAAACCCTTTATGCAAGCAGAATCTTCAAAAGATGTGGTGGTGGTAGAGGAAACAGATTGTTCAAAAGAGGTGGTGGTGGTGGAGGATAAAATTGATGAAACAGAAGAGGAAGAGATTTACAAACAAGTTTATTACGAATACGACTCAGAACTTTATGGAAATGGGAATGGTGAAGGATTTGTTAGTGAGGAACNATGATTTTTTCTTTTTTCATCCAAAATCAAGTTTTTATTACGCCGCGAGTCCAAAATCCTGACGATCGTTAAATTTTCCGTTAAGTTGGTCCTCATGTGCATGACACGCGAGGGCAATTTCGTCAGAATCTATTTTTTTGTCCCCTTCCTCTGTGCATGTGACTGTACATGTTACTGTAGCACGTGTACTTTTTTGTACTTTTTATAATTTTTTCACCATTAGTCAATTTTGTCTTTTTTGTTTTGTTTTGTACTTCACTCCTTTATTTATTTCACAGACTTTTTGTGAGTTAAAATATTGGAGGTTTAAATACGACATATTTTTGAACTATCACACATATATACGTAGTTTTTGAAGCTAATATTATTCCTTCTCAAATGTCTAAAGGTAAACCATATTCTTATGTTTGTATCCTTCATTTTAAGTTAATATAAGTTACTTACAAATCTAATAATTTGTTTAAACCCTTTATGCAAGCAGAATCTTCAAAAGATGTGGTGGTGGTAGAGGAAACAGATTGTTCAAAAGAGGTGGTGGTGGTGGAGGATAAAATTGATGAAACAGAAGAGGAAGAGATTTACAAACAAGTTTATTACGAATACGACTCAGAACTTTATGGAAATGGGAATGGTGAAGGATTTGTTAGTGAGGAACAGGCATGGCAACGCAAATTAGATGAAGAGGCATTAAGAGAAGCACTAGCAGAAGAGGCAAGGGCTCAAAAATGGGAGGAAGAACAAGTGAAGAAACAAATAGAGTATGAGAATATGTTGGCTGAAATGGGTATCAGACTTTATACTAGTGATACAGATTCAGAGTATTATACAGATTAACATGTATTTGTATTTTCAATAACAATCATTGTTCATAATTTTCATTTATGGTTTACTGCTGGTGTCTTGAATAACAATGTCCAAGTGGTTAACATTTAAGGGGATATATATTTTCAAACAAATAAAATTAGATTTTAGATTGTTAAAGAATGAGTTGTTAAAAAAAACATATATCCACAACATTGTTTTAAAAATTGGTAAAAATATGTTAGTTTGAATTTTTTTTACATCAAAAAATGTAAAAAAGTTTAGGCATATCACAAATGTCATAAGTTTATGTATAAGTAAAATAAAAAGTAAAAAACAAATAAAAACGAGTTAGTACCATGGGACAGTGATTTGACATGGCTTTTCAGAGGTCTGCTACTCCCAACAGTGTATAACGCTTCCTTGAGAAGCTAAGTCCAACTTGCAAGTGGAGAGTCAAATCATGCATTAAACAAAGACCCCCCCCCCCGATGGCTAACACGTGCACACACCCTCAATCCCTTTCCAACTTTTTTACTTAGACTCCAACTGTGGAAAGTGTAAAGTTTATAGATATTGCATGAATAGTCCAAAAGTGTAAGGGTTCATTTAGGTTGCATACACGTGTCACTTAAAAATTGTAGTAGTAACAATCTTCTATGAATGTAACATTTCGGGACTAAGTATGTAATATTTGAAAGAGTGTGATGATCAACCATGGTCAAATCATACAACGAGAGCCGTATATCTCTACTTGCTATCTCGATGCATGTCAGAGAGTGAATAGTGTCGACACGTTATATAGCCAAGGCAATTAACCTATACATTTAGCACCCAAACACACTTTCACTCTCTAAAAAAGCCACTCAACTTTTATTTAACAAAGAATACCTCTTTTCAAAAAACCACATATAAAAAAATGGCACCAAAAAGAGTTCTACCATACAACAGACTTAATGATCTTTGTAATGCATCTGGTTCTTTTGGCTTGAAAGAACAAATGTTGGTTCAGCTATAAAGAGACATAGACATGCAACTACAACGACGTACAGAACTGTTGAACAAGTGTCAAGAGGTGCTCAGAGACCCTGGAAAACGACAAGAGTTGATTGAGGAGATGGAGCTGCTCCCTGAGACTGAGAATGGAGGTCTATGCATCGCCTTTCAGAGGTTATTGATCAGGGGAGATCTCCATCACTGCAGGGTGCTTTTGGAACTGGTTGAACATGCTAGGAAAACAATAGACAAAATTGAAACATTTAGGTCTATGGTTCGTCAAATGTAGGTTGTTTGTCTAGGTTAACCAGTATGTTTTTCAAGCTTTTGTTAATATTTCATGTTTTATCAGTCCTAGTTGTTTTTGTGAATCTCTTATTATGTGGACCATTTTGTACTTCTGTTTTAATATCGAAATGGAAGATAAATGTATGTTAAGTATTAGTTATTGTGTTTTTTTTGTTGTGTTTTTATTTTATTGTATTGTCTTGTGTGCCTAGTATGTACATTAGGTAACGTATACTACTTATATGTTGGACAAACCATGCAAAAATAACCTAAACTAGTTTGACAAGGGAACTGTTTTCTAGGTAGATATGGACTTGGAGTCTTGTGTCAATGTGGAATAGTTACAACTTGTTTTTCAACCTGAATTATGCTTAAAAAAAGTAGGAATAAAGTGCATTAAATACTGCAAAGAACCCTAACCACATACACATTACTCACGTGTGTGTATATATTTGCATTACTTTATTTTTTCCCATTTCATCTCATTTTCTTCCCCATATAGCAAACACTAAATTTCCATAATGTCCACTGCTAAAAGATTTAAGTTAGAGCATACTCATGATGACTGAGAATGGTCAGTAAAGGTACTCAGAGAGGTCATCTTTCCAGAGATATATGAGACGTATGGGCCAAATGCTCCACCAAATATGCAATTATCAACTGAAACACTCCAAGAGTTAAGAAGAGAAGTTTACGGTTATGAAGATGTACAACCTTTGAAAACAAGTCATAGTGGTTTGAACAAAGATGAGGGTCTTAGTACAATATGGCAACACTATAATGATAAACCGAAGCATTTAGGTTTTCTTATGAACAATGTTTAGTTGTTTTTTGTATCTCATATAATGATAAGTTTTACACAATTCAAGGACCAATGTTGAAAATTTATCAAGTTGTTCCATTTTGATATGATAGGTTGCTTGGGAAATGCCATGATTACTAACTTTTCAGTTTGAGTGTCTCGATGACACAAAATACTCATTTACCTTCATTACTTATCTCCTATTTAAGTAACCCTTGCCTTGATAATAAGCATATACTACCTTGAAAAATAAACCTACATTTAATACCACCCACTAATTAAATCATGCCTACAGGCCGACCTATTTGTGATGAACTAGCAGAAAAGGCTAAATCAAGATTAGTGAAAGATATGATGTTGATACACTATCAAAGAGAGTTTAAAGACACATTTATTGATCATCATGTGCTTAATGGGAAAATCACAGGGGTTATTGAGCGGATTAATCTAAGAGCCAAACTAATTAAGGAGTTGCAGCAGCTTTGTGGTTCTGATTCATCTCTTCACTCCATTAGTGATCTCCGTAGGATGCAACATGAAGACCTTATGGAGGGGTCAAGGTTGATGCTATGTGTTGCACAGAAGCTTGCTCGTCTTCATGATTTAACCTCTTTCATCAAGAAGCTTCAAGCCATGGAGGATTGATGTAGTAACCTTGTGATGATTACCTCTGTTATCTTGTGTTTATCTCCTTTTATGTACCTTCATGTTTGAACTCTTTTAAGTATTTGTTGTGTTGTGAAACTAAGTTGTTATCTTTTCTATTTAAATTTGTCCATGTTCTTTACCTTAATTGTATCCCACTAAACTAACAGTAACATTAAACATATATGTTCATTAAACATTAAACATTAAACATTAACAATGTAGAAATAAAAATACACAAAATATTGTTCCACAAACATCATCAACAACTAGAGTACAATTAAAAATAGATAACATTATTTTTGCCCAACTTCAATGCTTGAGGATCCTTTTTAGCTTTTCTTTTTCCAACACTTATCTGACCAATAGCTGGAAGGCTTATAACACAATTGGTTATTCTTGGGGGTCTTGGACTTGAAATCTTTGACAAGGCTCGTTTCTTCACTTGAACATGGCCTTTTGCATCGTTACTCTCATCAGAAGAACTTGAATCATAAGTGTAGTCAGAACTTGATGAATCCTCAGTTGGCAAATACCATGAGAGCATCTTAGGTTTAGAAGTGGAACCTTTATTTTTTTTGAAACAACTGATTGGAAATTTTTTCCCCATGTTTTAGGAGGTCTTTTCTTTACCACATAATTAGAAGGTTTTTTTAGGGTATCCTCATAAAACTCAAGGCTGGAATCAGAATCAATAACTATCAACTCATTTTGTTTCTGTGGTTCCTGTGCCTTCTTGCCCCTTCCAAAAACTTCATCAAGATTAGCAATGGCCTCTGCCTCCATGGCCATTTTTGTCTCTTCTACCTCCTTTAGACTACCAAACATGACTTCAAGCTTTGATACCCTCTTGCTAAGTCTAGCTATGGCTTCTAGAGTTTCTAGTCCATTACCTACAACGAGGTGAACAAAAATGAAGTCTCCACACTAAATACACACATAATTAACAAAAATAAATAAATAAATAATAAAAACAGAAATACACTAACCATTACCAAGAGCATCATGTTGATTGTTCTCCCTTTTCCACAAGTCTTCTAGAATCATCTCAAACATCTCCTCGTTATCATACCATTTATATCTATATTTGGTCATGACATAGTCAACCATATCATCTTTTACCACCATCTTACTAAAATCCCTTTTTTTTAAGAACAAGATGCCATTGAATGAGTTAATTGGATGAGGGTGTGTGTTGTTGATTGAGTAGATACTTGTAGGTTAATAAGTGATAAATATGGTTTGGGAAATTAAAAAGTGTCATCAATATCTGTTTTACCTACGTTCCTAGTAAATTACACCGTTAGTCCCTATACTACTTTAGTCAATATGTCACTCAACCGTGTGTCTTTTCCAAGAAATAAAAACCCTTCAATTGCCTAACGCTTCTTGGCTATAAATTGTACCACTTGTAGACAAAAAAAATATTCCACACTACTTCATCTTTACATTACCAACAACCAACAATGGCAGCAAACCCTAGAGTGAATGCGCAAGAAGAAACCTTTGAAGAACAAGTCCGAAGGTTTTGTGAGCACAGTTCCAACATACATAAGCAAAGGTTTAGAGAGTTTGAAGCGAGAGAAGCAAAAGCAAAAGCAGCAAAGGAAAAAGCTCGTAAGGACAAAGCTGCAAAGCGAAAAGCTATATCTAAATGGAAGAAGCTTTGGGCAAACAAAAAACAAAAACTTGTGGAGGATCAAAAGGAAGAGTCATCCGATGATGACTTCTATTATGATTATGACAACCTACACTTGTCATTTGATCCAGAGAAATCCCCCAAGTTTCATTTGTAGTTTGTTTCCAGGCTTTATCTTTTTCCTTTTGCATGATCATTTTAATGTTAATGTAATGTTGCTTTTGTCTACGTAATGGAATGCTAAGTTTATTTTCTGTTAACTTTTTGTCTAATTCGATTTCAATTCTTGAATCTTTATAATTGTTTATGATATGTTTAAAGTTAAAATTACAATCACAAAGTATTTACCAGTCTAGCACATAATTGTTTTAAACATGATTTGAATCTACAACTACATGATTAAAAAGTATATGGATAAAGCTAAGGTTACAAGTTTCTTTTTTTTGTTTATTTTATAGTTTCAGCTTTTATGTAATTACTATTTGATTTTAAACATGACCAAAGCTTGTTTATATTTGTTGCGAACATTTAAAACTTTTAGAGTAAATTACACTGTTCATCCCTATACTTTACCCAGATTTCACACGACATCCAAAAGCGATGATTTTTTCTTTTTTCATCCAAAATCAAGTTTTTATTACGCCGCGAGTCCAAAATCCTGACGATCGTTAAATTTTCCGTTAAGTTGGTCCTCATGTGCATGACACGCGAGGGCAATTTCGTCAGAATCTATTTTTTTGTCCCCTTCCTCTGTGCATGTGACTGTACATGTTACTGTAGCACGTGTACTTTTTTGTACTTTTTATAATTTTTTCACCATTAGTCAATTTTGTCTTTTTTGTTTTGTTTTGTACTTCACTCCTTTATTTATTTCACAGACTTTTTGTGAGTTAAAATATTGGAGGTTTAAATACGACATATTTTTGAACTATCACACATATATACGTAGTTTTTGAAGCTAATATTATTCCTTCTCAAATGTCTAAAGGTAAACCATATTCTTATGTTTGTATCCTTCATTTTAAGTTAATATAAGTTACTTACAAATCTAATAATTTGTTTAAACCCTTTATGCAAGCAGAATCTTCAAAAGATGTGGTGGTGGTAGAGGAAACAGATTGTTCAAAAGAGGTGGTGGTGGTGGAGGATAAAATTGATGAAACAGAAGAGGAAGAGATTTACAAACAAGTTTATTACGAATACGACTCAGAACTTTATGGAAATGGGAATGGTGAAGGATTTGTTAGTGAGGAACAGGCATGGCAACGCAAATTAGATGAAGAGGCATTAAGAGAAGCACTAGCAGAAGAGGCAAGGGCTCAAAAATGGGAGGAAGAACAAGTGAAGAAACAAATAGAGTATGAGAATATGTTGGCTGAAATGGGTATCAGACTTTATACTAGTGATACAGATTCAGAGTATTATACAGATTAACATGTATTTGTATTTTCAATAACAATCATTGTTCATAATTTTCATTTATGGTTTACTGCTGGTGTCTTGAATAACAATGTCCAAGTGGTTAACATTTAAGGGGATATATATTTTCAAACAAATAAAATTAGATTTTAGATTGTTAAAGAATGAGTTGTTAAAAAAAACATATATCCACAACATTGTTTTAAAAATTGGTAAAAATATGTTAGTTTGAATTTTTTTTACATCAAAAAATGTAAAAAAGTTTAGGCATATCACAAATGTCATAAGTTTATGTATAAGTAAAATAAAAAGTAAAAAACAAATAAAAACGAGTTAGTACCATGGGACAGTGATTTGACATGGCTTTTCAGAGGTCTGCTACTCCCAACAGTGTATAACGCTTCCTTGAGAAGCTAAGTCCAACTTGCAAGTGGAGAGTCAAATCATGCATTAAACAAAGACCCCCCCCCCCGATGGCTAACACGTGCACACACCCTCAATCCCTTTCCAACTTTTTTACTTAGACTCCAACTGTGGAAAGTGTAAAGTTTATAGATATTGCATGAATAGTCCAAAAGTGTAAGGGTTCATTTAGGTTGCATACACGTGTCACTTAAAAATTGTAGTAGTAACAATCTTCTATGAATGTAACATTTGGGGAATAAGTATGTAATATTTGAAAGAGTGTGATGATCAACCATGGTCAAATCATACAACGAGAGCCGTATATCTCTACTTGCTATCTCGATGCATGTCAGAGAGTGAATAGTGTTGACACGTTATATAGCCAAGGCAATTAACCTATACATTTAGCACCCAAACACACTTTCACTCTCTAAAAAAGTCACTCAACTCTTATTTAACAAAGAATACCTCTTTTCTAAAAAACCACATATAAAAAAATGGCACCAAAAAGAGTTCTACCATACAACAGACTTAATGATCTTTGTAATGCATCTGGTTCTTTTGGCTTGAAAGAACAAATGTTGGTTCAGCTATAAAGAGACATAGACATGCAACTACAATGACGCACAGAACTGTTGAACAAGTGTCAAGAGGTGCTCAGAGACCCTAGAAAATGACAAGAGTTGATTGAGGAGATGTAGCTGCTCCCTGAGACTGAGAATGGAGGTCTATGCATCGCCTTTCAGAGGTTATTGATAAGGGGAGATCTCCATCACTGCAGGGTGCTTTTGGAACTGGTTGAACATGCTAGGAAAACAATAGACAAAATTGAAACATTTAGGTCTATGGTTCGTCAAATGTAGGTTGTTTGTCTAGGTTAACCAGTATGTTTTTCAAGCTTTTGTTGATATTTCATGTTTTATCAGTCCTAGTTATTTTTGTGAATCTCTTATTATGTGGACCATTTTGTACTTCTGTTTTAATATCGAAATGGAAGATAAATGTATGTTAAGTATTAGTTATTGTGTTTTTTTTGTTGTGTTTTTATTTTATTGTATTGTCTTGTGTGCCTAGTATGTACATTAGGTAACTTATACTACTTATATGTTGGACAAACCATGCAAAAATAACCTAAACTAGTTTGACAAGGGAACTGTTTTCTAGGTAGATATGGACTTGGAATCTTGTGTCAATGTGGAATAGTTACAACTTGTTTTTCAACCTGAATTATGCTTAAAAAAAGTAGGAATAAAGTGCATTAAATACAGCAAAGAACCCCAACCACATATACATTACTCACGTGTGTATATATATTTGCATTACTTTATTTTTTTCCCATTTCATCTCATTTTCTTCCCCATATAGCAAACACTAAATTTTCATAATGTCCACTGCTAAAAGATTTAAGTTAGAGCATACCCATGATGACTGAGAATGGTCAGTAAAGGTACTCAGAGAGGTCATCTTTCCAGAGATATATGAGAGGTATGGGCCAAATGCTCCACCAAATATGCAATTATCAACTGAAACACTCCAAGAGTTAAGAAGAGAAGTTTACGGTTATGAAGATGTACAACCTTTGAAAACAAGTCATAGTGGTTTGAACAAAGATGAGGGTCTTAGTACAATATGCAACACTATAATGATAAACCGAAGCATTTGGGTTTTCTTATGAACAATGTTTAGTTATTTTTTGTATCTCATATAATGATAAGTTTTACACAATTCAAGGACCAATGTTGAAAATTTATCAAGTTGTTCCATTTTGATATGATAGGTTGCTTGGGAAATGCCATGATTACTAACTTTTCAGTTTGAGTGTCTCGATGACACAAAATACTCATTTACCTTCATTACTTATCTTCTATTTAAGTAACCCTTGCCTTGATAATAAGCATATACTACCTTGAAAAATAAACCTACATTTAATACCACCCACTAATTAAATCATGCCTACAGGCCGACCTATTTGTGATGAACTAGCAGAAAAGGCTAAATCAAGATTAGTGAAAGATATGATGTTGATACACTATCAAAGAGAGTTTAAAGACACATTTATTGATCATCATGTGCTTAATGGGAAAATCACAGGGGTTATTGAGCGGATTAATCTAAGAGCCAAACTAATTAAGGAGTTGCAGCAGCTTTGTGGTTCTGATTCATCTCTTCACTCCATTAGTGATCTCCGTAGGATGCAACATGAAGACCTTATGGAGGGGTCAAGGTTGATGCTATGTGTTGCACAGAAGCTTGCTCGTCTTCATGATTTAACCTCTTTCATCAAGAAGCTTCAAGCCATGGAGGATTGATGTAGTAACCTTGTGATGATTACCTCTGTTATCTTGTGTTTATCTCCTTTTACGTACCTTCATGTTTGAACTCTTTTAAGTATTTGTTGTGTTGTGAAACTAAGTTGTTATCTTTTCTATTTAAATTTGTCCATGTTCTTTACCTTAATTGTATCCCACTAAACTAACAGTAACATTAAACATATATGTTCATTAAACATTAAACATTAAACATTAACAATGTAGAAATAAAAATACACAAAATATTGTTCCACAAACATCATCAACAACTAGAGTACAATTAAAAATAGATAACATTATTTTTGCCCAACTTCAATGCTTGAGGATCCTTTTTAGCTTTTCTTTTTCCAACACTTATCTGACCAATAGCTGGAAGGCTTATAACGCAATTGGTTATTCTTGGGGGTCTTGGACTTGAAATCTTTGACAAGGCTCGTTTCTTTACTTGAACATGGTCTTTTGCATTGTTACTCTCATCAGAAGAACTTGAATCATAAGTGTAGTCAGAGCTTGATGAATCCTCAGTTGGCAAATAAGATGAGAGCATCTTAGGTTTAGAAGTGGAACCTTTATTTTTTTTTGAAACAACTGATTGGAATTTTTTTCCCCATGTTTTAGGAGGTCTTTTCTTTACCACATAATTAGAAGGTTTTTTTAGGGTATCCTCATAAAACTCAAGGCTGGAATCAGAATCAATAACTATCAACTCATTTTGTTTCTGTGGTTCCTGTGCCTTCTTGCCCCTTCCAAAAACTTCATCAAGATTAGCAATGGCCTCTGCCTCCATGGCCATTTTTGTCTCTTCTACCTCCTTTAGACTACCAAACATGACTTCAAGCTTTGATACCCTCTTGCTAAGTCTAGCTATGGCTTCTAGAGTTTCTAGTCCATTACCTACAACGAGGTGAACAAAAATGAAGTCTCCACACTAAATACACACATAATTAACAAAAATAAATAAATAAATAATAAAAACAGAAATACACTAACCATTACCAAGAGCATCATGTTGATTGTTCTCCCTTTTTCACAAGTCTTCTAGAATCATCTCAAACATCTCCTCGTTATCATACCATTTATATCCATATTTGGTCATGACATAGTCAACCATATCATCTTTTACCACCATCTTACTAAAATCCCTTTTTTTTAAGAACAAGATGCCATTGAATGAGTTAATTGGATGAGGGTGTGTGTTGTTGATTGAGTAGATAATTGTAGGTTAATAAGTGATAAATATGGTTTGGGAAATTAAAAAGTGTCATCAATATCTGTTTTACCTACGTTCCTAGTAAATTACACGGTTAGTCCCTATACTACTTTAGTCAATATGTCACTCAACCGTGTGTCTTTTCCAAGAAATAAAAACCCTTCAATTGCCTAACGCTTCTTGGCTATAAATTGTACCACTTGTAGACAAAAAAATCATTCCACACTACTTCATCTTTACATTACTAACAACCAACAATGGCAACAAACCCTAGAGTGAATGCGCAAGAAGAAACCTTTGAAGAACAAGTCCGAAGGTTTTGTGAGCACAGTTCCAACATACATAAGCAAAGGTTTAGAGAGTTTGAAGCGAGAGAAGCAAAAGCAAAAGCAGCAAAGGAAAAAGCTCGTAAGGACAAAGCTGCTAAGCGAAAAGCTATATCTAAATGGAAGAAGCTTTGGGCAAACAAAAAACAAAAACTTGTGGAGGATCAAAAGGAAGAGTCATCCGATGATGACTTCTATTATGATTATGACAACCTACACTTGTCATTTGATCCAGAGAAATCCCCCAAGTTTCATTTGTAGTTTGTTTCCAGTTTTTATCTTTTTCCTTTTGCATGATCATTTTAATGTTAATGTAATGTTGCTTTTGTCTACATAATGGAATGCTAAGTTTATTTTCTGTTAACTTTTTGTCTAATTCGATTTCAATTCTTGAATCTTTTTCCATATCGATACTATCTTGATCTTTATTCAATTCCAATTTCTTATGAACACGTCAATCTAAAACACACTAAGTATTGATAAGTTAATAAGAAACAATAAATAAAGATTTTCATATCATCTCATGCAAATGAAAGTTGTAGTCAAAATTGAAACTTATGCAACAAAAGTTTTTCACTACTGGAAAACATCTGCATAAAATCTTCTAGTGTAAACCTGTTTGACAATTTTGCAAAAATATAGTCAAATTATCAAAAATTTGAAATATACTCATGCTGGGATTTGAACCCTGGCTACCCAGCTCACCACACACACAAACACTACCACTGCGCCCTAGGGACTTCTGATACATGCGTTGCATAATTTAATCTTTATACAACCTTTTTTTTAAGGTTATTAAACGGTTTAAGCTATTTAGCAGCTTATTGGGGACTTTTTCCAACTTTTTACATTTTCTCCTTTCTTACATTAACATAAACTTTTCTGTTAATTTTTTTTAATGTATTGTATTGTCATATGATATTTTTCTTTATCTTATTTCATTAAAATAGTAATGAAGTCATAAAAATTACAAAAACAATCAAAAAAATGTCATTATTTTTCGTGTAGCTTTCTTTTAATTACTACAAAATTCAATTACAAAAGCATAAAATAATATAAAAAAACAATAAAATAAGCAGACATGAACAACATAATGTAACATAGTCACGACAAAAAAAATAGTAAATTACACCGTTGGTCCCAAGATCAAGTAAGGTTTTCTATCATTTCGTTAGGGTTACCACTGCCATTACCAACAAATGTATCTTTATGGAAAACCTTAACCACGTTTCTCATTGTAATGTTAAGGTAATGGCTTGATGATTTAGGCGAAAAAACTGAAACATTATCAATAATCATAACAGCTCCAACGGTAATATCCTTTCCATAACTTGGACCCCCCCTCATCAAAGATTTTGTGATGTATTGAACCACCTATTGTACCTGAGAGGTCTTTAAGAGTAACCGTAAGATCTCCAAGCACATTCGGAGTACAAGACTTGACTATTGCAATAACTTGTTCAAGTTTACCCTTATTGAGATTCTTCTTTATATCTCCTAAACATCCACCGACAATGCCACCATTATTTTTCACATACTCAATCGCGCTAAGCCATGGACCACGATTAAAATCCTCATCCACGCGCATATCCTCAACAATTTTCTTAATATATTCTTGTGTCGACAATACAGACTCAACCCCACCTTCTTGAATATCCGATTGTTTACGGAGTTTGGCTGCTTGAATAATACTCGCAGGNTTTTTCTTTATCTTATTTCATTAAAATAGTAATGAAGTCATAAAAATTACAAAAACAATCAAAAAAATGTCATTATTTTTCGTGTAGCTTTCTTTTAATTACTACAAAATTCAATTACAAAAGCATAAAATAATATAAAAAAACAATAAAATAAGCAGACATGAACAACATAATGTAACATAGTCACGACAAAAAAAATAGTAAATTACACCGTTGGTCCCAAGATCAAGTAAGGTTTTCTATCATTTCGTTAGGGTTACCACTGCCATTACCAACAAATGTATCTTTATGGAAAACCTTAACCACGTTTCTCATTGTAATGTTAAGGTAATGGCTTGATGATTTAGGCGAAAAAACTGAAACATTATCAATAATCATAACAGCTCCAACGGTAATATCCTTTCCATAACTTGGACCCCCCCTCATCAAAGATTTTGTGATGTATTGAACCACCTATTGTACCTGAGAGGTCTTTAAGAGTAACCGTAAGATCTCCAAGCACATTCGGAGTACAAGACTTGACTATTGCAATAACTTGTTCAAGTTTACCCTTATTGAGATTCTTCTTTATATCTCCTAAACATCCACCGACAATGCCACCATTATTTTTCACATACTCAATCGCGCTAAGCCATGGACCACGATTAAAATCCTCATCCACGCGCATATCCTCAACAATTTTCTTAATATATTCTTGTGTCGACAATACAGACTCAACCCCACCTTC
>LBNU01036173.1:38677-56927 GCA_014162995.1 Artemisia annua | reverse complement strand
GAGTTGAAATGACAAAACGAGCTTAAGGGGGAACTGAGAAGGGTTACGTATGTTGGTTTATTGCATTCAATTCTTTTTTATGATCTAAATGAGTCTGGAATTTCAACATACCTTTCCATTCTCAATCCCCATTAAGTTCCTTTTGTTTTTTCAACAATCTAGCAATGCGCCTGGTGCAGGCCTATGCTCAAAGGGAGTTGAAACAACAAAAGGAGCTTAAGGGGGAACTGAGAAGGGTTACATATGTTGGTTTATTGCAGTCCATTCTTTTTTATGATCTAAAACCAATCATCCACCAAATAAAGTGGCCATTGGAGTTTCAAGAACAAAGGTTGTTTCAAACACACCCTGAATTCCATCATTAGCTTTTACTTCATTTACATTATATTTTTTTTGCAGTAATCATTAACATTGACAGCAGTGACTCAAGTTCATTTCACATATCAAGCAGTTCTGAAGGTCCTCCAAATACATGGGCAGACTACTTTCCAAAGGGATATTCTGGATCATGCACAAAAAAGGAAGATGCTAGGAAGGTTAAAACTCTAAACAAAAAGACTGCCAAAGATATTTTTGATGAGAGGGTTTATGTGCTAGGCCTGCCCAATGATAAGACTTGTGAAGACAAGGGCATAAAACCATGGGAACAAAAAATGCCCAAAGTTTGTTCAAAAGGGAAGGTTAAAAAGAAAATGTATTAGTTGAGTTAGGAAGTAATTTGAATAAACCTGTGTAATCCTTTTGTACTAGTTTATTTGACTTTATGAATGAACCTGTGTAATCCTTTTGTAATTTTTCATTTCAAGTTATAATGGAAAATGTTTAATGTTAATTCCCGTACTTTGTCATTGCTCAATTTTCTCATTAATTGTTACAATATTTTGATTGTTGTGTTCATGAAGAAGAACTTGGGATATACTAGTATTTTGTATTATGTTAATCAAAAGTTTCTGCTACTAAAAAAACGTTACTGCAACTGGGTTTGTACTGCTAGATATGAGAGTGCAGGGGTGGATTGGTAACATTTACACTTAAGGGTTTAAATCCCCAACTAAAACAATTATTCAGTTTCACGCACTCATAACGTCTCTCTAACCACAAACACTAACATCTTTTATCGATCAATTTCAAAATCCCCAAATCACAAAACCCTAATTCACGATGGTGTTGGCAGTTGAATCAAAACGCACATTTGTTGACAGACACAACATGGTCGCTTTTTGGAAGAAACCTAATGGTTCTAAAGGATTCACACAGATAATCGATTTCTTGAATGCTACCCCAATTAGGTATGCATTAACTGTTAATCCTCCTATATGCATTTCTTTTATTAAGCAGTTTTGGGCAACTGCTAAAGCCATAACTGTTAATAAAGAAAAAAAGATTAAGGCTAAGGTAGATGGCCAAAATATACTCATAACTGAGTCATCTATTAGGGAATCTCTTAACCTACCAGATAATGAAGAGATTGAGTGTCTTGATACTGCTGCCATTTTCAAAGGTTTGGAAAAAATGGGGTATGAGAAGAAGAACAATAAAGTAAAATTTTACAAAGGTCTCTTCTCATCTCAGTGGAAATTCTTGATTCATACTCTGTTACATTGTTTGAGTCCTAAAACTACAGGTTGGAATGAGTTTGGTAAAACCATGGCATCAGCAGTGATATGCCTTGCTAAAGGAAAACCTTTCAATTTTTCAAAAATGATTTTGGAGGGTATGATCAAGACCTTGGCTGATAATGGTACTTGTTTATTATATCCAAGGTTTTTGCAACTTATTATTAAAAAACAGTTGACTACCTTTAAAACACATAAAGGAACTTATGCTGCCCCCTTACTACAAAAGAAAGTATTTTCAAATCTGAAAAATAATGGCAAGGATTTTTCAGGAAAGGTTACACCACTTTTTCCATATATGGTGAACCTTCCACAAAAACAGGGAGAGGATGTCATGGATGAGGAGCATGAAATGTTGGAAGGGGATGCCACTTCTGCTGCTAGCTTAGAAGCAGGGCAGGCCATTAGTAACACATCCAGAAGTGATGAGGGTAGTTCTGAAACACATGAATTGATGGATACTGATGTACAAAGTGGTGAGGATAGAATGAAACTTATAAAGAATTTGAAGGCCTATTGTACCAAGTTAGAAGGGGATGTTGTTGGCCTCCAAAAGCGCACAACAAAACATGGTGCAAAGATCAAAAGGTTGAACCTGAGAGTTCAATATTTGGAAGGTCAACAGAGGTCAAGAAAAGCTCAGTTCAGAAGGTTGAAGAAGGTGGGCACAGCACACAGGGTGAGTTCTTCTAAGGCTACTAGTTTGGAGGATGCTTCCAAACAGGGGAGGAATGAAAGCAGAGTCTCAGGGGAGGAAACAACAAATGCTGAAGGTGCTTGTGCTGATATGCATGGTAATGAGGCGGTACAACAAGAGCAGGTAGTGGAAACTAATACTAGTTTGGGAGAAACTGCTGCTACTAGTAATGTTGAAGAAATGGCTAAGGTGGTACACCAAGATGTTTCTGCTGCTACAACAAATCAAGTTTCTACGGCTGAAGTATGTACTGCTGATATGCATGTGGATATGGATATTGGGATTGATAGTGATATCAATGTGGATGCTGAGTATTTAGTTGCTGACAGGGTGGGTAATGAGGCGGTACAACAAGAGCAGGTAGTGGAAACTAATACTAGTTTGGGAGAAACTGCTGCTACTAGTAATGTTGAAGAAATGGCTAAGGTGGTACACCAAGATGTTTCTGCTGCTACAACAAATCAAGTTTCTACGGCTGAAGTATGTACTGCTGATATGCATGTGGATATGGATATTGGGATTGATAGTGATATCAATGTGGATGCTGAGTATTTAGTTGCTGACAGGGTGGGTAATGAGGCGGTACAACAAGAGCAGGTAGTGGAAACTAATACTAGTTTGGGAGAAACTGCTGCTACTAGTAATGTTGAAGAAATGGCTAAGGTGGTACACCAAGATGTTTCTGCTGCTACAACAAATCAAGTTTCTACGGCTGAAGTATCTACTACTGAAGAGGTTGCAAAGACAGTTGATGAAGCTGAAGTGGAAACAGATGAGCAAGTAGCATTCAGTCTTCAAGAAAAGGAGAACAAAAAAGCTCATGGAGAGTTAATGCTAGCTATTATTGATGCTGATGAAGTTCTACAGGCTAGAGTTGCAAAACTTTACGAAGATAAGACTTTAAGTAAGGATGACAGAGTACAAAGACTTGCTGATTTGATAAATGCAAGAAGTCAAGAAGTAGAACTTGTTGATTTGTTAAATGCAAGAAGTGAAGAAGTAGCTTCGAATGAGCTAATTCAGCCAAAAAAGCAAGCTCAAAGTCAGAAGAGGAAAAGAAATCCCACAAACTCTCAGCGCATGAGAGAAATGAAGATATACTTAATGCATCAAGGTGGTTATAAATCTGCTAAACTCAGGGGAATGACATATGACGAAATTGAACGTCTACACTTCCGCATCAAGAGATATGTTGATTCATTTATCCCCATGGTTTTAAATGAAGAAACACCATCAAAGAAACAAAAGATCATTGAAGACAAGCCTGCTGAGAAGAAGAATGATTCACAAAGAAAAGAAGACAGCTATTCTCATGATCAGATGATGGTGATTGTTCCTGAAACATTATATGTTGATCCTATTCAAGCTAGACAACCAATCATGGACTGGGAGATTTACCAAGATAAATTTGGAAAGGCTTGGAAGATAATCAGGTCTGGTGGAGGATCAGTAGTGTACAAAGGGTTGGAAGATTTGATAAGAACAATTGACAGAGAAGACTTAGACAGATTATGGGAGTTGGTTCATGAAAAATTAAAAACAAAAAAGAAACCAGATGTGAAAGAGCAAGAGTTGTGGGTTGAATTACATAGGTTATATAAACCTGATCCAGCTGATATCTATTGGAACTTCACATGTCATGATCTCTCAACTGTATGGAAGTTTTGTCACAACCCGTAATTTCAGGCCATTTCCCAAACCTCGACATTTCACTATTCACCGTTACTATTCATCATTTACTATTCATCGATCACTATTCATCATTTTACTATTCAACATTTTCGGAGTCAATTTGAGATTCCGAGAAGCGTTCAGAAAATTTACTATTCATATGACACTATTCATTCCTGGAGGGAAATCACTATTCATGCACATCATTCATTTCATCGTAAACAGGGTTTACGGGTATTCATATTCGCATAACCGGTTTGGTTTAGCTGCGAATTCATGCATTATTAGTAGGGACACTTCATTCGGACTAGAAATAGTCTGCATATCATCACGATAACATTTGCATACTATTCCACTCGTAGGTATTTCAAATTAACATTTTTTTCGTACATTTGACGTTTTACGTGAGTTTATCTTTAACTAAACGCTAACACGCGACCACTAAATATGACTAACACGTCCGACAATCCCCACAATGGTCCCGACATATTTTTATGCTCACTTTAACGTCACGGAGATTATAAAATTCATTTACCCGGTATTTTGGAAATTTATTTATTTCATATCGTAAATTCCATTTAACTACCTCGGTTTTTGTAGAAACTAAACGTTAATCACCCGAACACCCAATACTTGCACCCAACATATTTCTATCATTTTTACAACTTTATTATGTCCCGACTTACTTCCTAAAAATATATTTCTAGTTAACCCGGTACCCGATTATACCTAAAGTTACCTAAATACTACACTAATACATAGAAATATCTCAAATAAAATCACCAACATATCCCTTGTTTTCCTCCTTTTATGACCGGCCACCCCCCCCCTTTTACTCCTCTGGTTGCGTTTTACCTAACCAATTAATGACTAGCTTGTACAAGTCCTTTAAAACCTTCCTAAAATATATCATTTTCATCCATTCTACACATACCATTTCAAGTATACAAAAAAATTTTGCTCTCTTCCTTTCTCTCTTGGGGGTACACGGCCAAGGATCAAAACACAAGCAAACTTCATCAATTTTTCAAGAACAAGTTAAATACAAGCTCCATTAGTACTCCTTTCTAGGGTTTTGAAATAAAAACCCAAGGTTTTATAGGTTTTAATCTCCATTAACTCACTAATCTTCCAAGTAAGTATGTAAAACTCTTTTTCATAATTTTACCAAGTTCTTATAATGTTCATATGATTTTTATACAAGATATACATGCATATGTTAGTTTATACCACTCCATTTACACTTTTTATAACATATGAGCCCTAGATACTTAATATGAGTAGATCCTTGATAGATTATCTTGGTGGATGATGTTTAGGAACCCATGACACCCTAAGAAGGTGTATGGTAGATTATGGGATGATTGGTTGTTGTTTGTATGGTTTTGGACAAGTTAGTAACTAGGAAAACCCATTTTTAACAAGTATAAAAAGCTACTGTCCCTATTTTGAAAACGTGGTAAACTCAGTTGGTTGTGAGTAACTTTGGACCAAATATTTAGAAAATACTTTCCGAGATGAAACTATGTCCGAAAACGAGGATAAAAACGGATTAATAACGAAGGAGATATGATATTTACAAGTTTAACGACTAAAAATAGTTTTCTGAAAATATACATGCTGTTGGACGATTTTCGACGGACATAACGAAATGTTTAACGTTACCTAGAGGGCCTGAGCTACTGAAAATATATTAGTACATGTTTATACGAATTCGTAGATATAAAGAACGTAGAAAACGGACTTATAATGACCAAGATACACGCGTTTGAAACCCGACGAAACTTATATATTTGGACAGCTTCTAATAGAAATATATACTACGTACTAAACACTATATTTTCAAGTAACGACATTGAAGAGCCATACTTCTTACCCGTTGAAACACGTACGACCAAAGGGTTATTTACACGACTACTAAACGTCACTTCAAGGTTTTCAAATGCCAAGTTTAAACACTAACATCTTACGTATAATATTTCATGACTAGTTTTGCAAGTCTAGTATGGACATATTTTCCTAAGTTATGAAAACCTTATCTTTCAACGATAACTAGTATTTCACACTACGAGTGGTATAGATAGCATGTGCATGTACATTCATTACATCACTTCACGTTCTAAGTAGAACCATATTCATTCATAATAGGTCGCGGTTAAAGACCGAGCCTCATTACATCGTATTCACTATTATCCTTGATTGCTATTACTACAGGTAAGTTTTCATAGCCCCGTTTTCAATTCAACATTTTATATTGTTTTCAAATCTCACGGGGGAGAATACATTGCACCATTTTCATACGAGCCTAAGTATCAAATTCATTGTACATAGCTTAAGTTACCGCATTGCCATGTGTAAGTCCCCATACGATCATGGACCGTTAATTATGCTTAAGCGAGGGTGAGTGGATAGATCTATTGAGGGTGACGCCTCCATCCGTGTTGGTTATACCAACAGTCAAGCGGATGCATTTCATTTTACACATACATTAGAGTGCTTGGCAAAACACTTTGGAGGGGCACATATTTCATGCAGTCAAGCTTCGGGGTCATGAGCTTAAGGCTATTGTACTATTTTTTCACGTGACTTTGTCATGCACTTTATACTTGTGGTTATCGTACAACATTTCATTTTACAAACCTATGGAACTCACCAACATTATTGTTGACCGTTTTAGCAATTTATTTTCAGGTAATTAACTTGCTCTTGTTTACATGCGTTGGACCAACTTGGAGTCGCGGGAGTCGACGCGTCTCACTTTTATTCCATGCACTTATGTAAATGTTTGATCTTGTTAGAACTTGCTTTGGTAAACTTGAAACATCATTTTCGGACCTATATTTTGTAAACTCTGAATGTTTTTAATGATCAAACGTTGTATTTTCAAAACGACACTTTAGGTCGTTCAATATAACCTTGTATGAGATGCCATGAACGTTACACCCAGGTATTCAATTCCGCTGCCAATCAGGTAAATTCAGGGTGTGACAGATTGGTACCAGAGCAAAGGTTATAGCGAACTAGGTTGTATCTTGGACCCTAGACTATAACCACATCATCATAGCATCTAATCATTTCATCATAAGTGCATATTCATCACACATGTCGGTTCATTCACACATTATGCGAGCTACTTATATTTATACTCACATATATAATTATATTGACCTGGTTCACAAGTGACATGTCTTCACCCAATCACCCTATGATCATCCTAGCAAGACTCGGTTATCGAGGATGCTTTTTCATCCATTAATACACTTACATCACCACTCTCACCTTCCTATACTTTGACATCCACATATCACTCACATTCGTTAGGTGATAACTTCCACTCGTTTGAGATTATAGCATCACTTGAGCCCTTGAGGAGGGTAAAGCCGCATCTACACTGTTAGGAATACGATTTTTGTATAAGAAAGATTCGGTCATCTCAGATATGATTAAGCATTGTTTAGCTCGTAGTAGTTACATTAGTTAGTAATACGTAGTTTAGAATTAGATTAGTTCGCGGAAGAAGGACGGGTCTTTACCCACTGTATACCTGATCCGCAGCCCAAGTGGCACGCCCAAGTGGCAAAACCCATGTATATAAACCCCTCTCCATCCTTGGAGAGTGTAAGCCTTCTCTCATAATTCTATTTTCTTTTTTTGGTTTTCTCTCAAGGCTTCATCTCTTTCTCTCTCTAACTTTCTCTCTCTAGAATTTATTTCTTTCTTTCTTACCTTCAACGAGCCAAACCACAAGTATATTTTTGTTTGTGATGTTAACTAGTATCTTACAATTGGTATCAAGAGCCATGGTTACATCCTAGGGATCATAGAACTTGTGGTGTATGGTTTGTTTTGGTTTCTACTAGTTTAGGGTGGTTCTTACTCATTTTGGTGCTCGTTCGTGGTGTTTCTTGTGATCTTTCTTGTACTTCTAGGATTAGAATGGTTAGATTCATCTAGTTTATCAGTTGTTTGGACCATATCTAGCGTTTGTGATTTGTACGAATGGGTTTTGGAACTTCTTCTTGCCAGCGGTTTGCTTCACGTCAAAGTGTTCTTCGCAGCGGTTAGTTTGGGTATTCAGCGGTTAGTAGTAGCGGTTAAGTACAAGTAGTGGAGCGAACATTACGCTGTACTATGTACTATTTCAGCGGTTAAGTCATTAGCGGTTACTCTGTCCAGCGGTTACTATCGGTCAGAGGTTTAAGTATCAGCGGTTAAGTTTCAGCGGTTACTGTATCAGCGGTTACTCTGTTCGCGGCTACTTCCAACAGCGGTTAAGTATCAGCGGTTAAGTCTCAGCGGTTAAGTCTCAGCAGTTAACCATTGTAGCTGTTAAGTGTTAGTGGTTAAGTATTAGAGATTATCTTGGTCACTACTGGTTAATATATCAATGAGTAATCTAAATATGACAAACTCGTCATAGAATGCTATTCCTGAGATCCTCAAACATTATGATATGGTCGATGAACACAAGAAACCCAACACATCACAAAGGACAAATGATCCTGATCTATGTGACAAGGATCCAGTAAGCTCAAACGCTCATGAGACAAAGATCAGTCAACCACCAGTGTCATACAACAATGCTAAGGACTGCTTCATAGAATGCTTTCTACAACTTCACTCACACCTCTCGGTGCTTTTAAAGGGAACTGAATTCGTAAGGGGATACAAATGTGCTTTTGCAACACTCTTTGGTCAAGATGTTCAGAACTTCACGGACACAATGATTCTTAACTTAGATCAGTTGCAACAACAACTTGACCAAGGAATACCTTCCAAAACTGGATCCCTGGCAGCTCTTAGTGTACTCAACAAGCAACTCCAAATGTTCTTTGATTCTAAACTTACTCTTCAATACGATTATTATAGTGATATGACTAGAAGCTGTTTTGCCAAACACACGAGTATTGAAGTTGACACATTCAGAAATACACTCATCCAGCTCATGGATAATGTTAAAACGTTCATTATGGAAAGAGCACAACTAAGTCACTTGGATGATGAAACAGTGAAGGGAACCCTGGTACAGTCGTGTGATGGTATTGATGACGCGGGTAAAGCTTTGGATGATGGGTTAAGTGTTGAGATGAGTAAAGAATCAGCAAATGATATGATTGACAATACCACCAGTTCAGTGACATCTGTCATCAATGCTGAATCTAGAAATATCAATGACCAAAGGTCAAGTGCGGAGGTACCCTTAATTGATCAACATAATGTGCTCTCTAATGAACGGGAGCATTCTGATCAAATCAAACTCAATTATGACGCAAATTTACTAGAAAAGACTGATAACAATATCATGTCTAACTCAACAAATATGAGTCATAAAGGAGGAGATGGTGATCATGATGCTGTACGTGATAAAGTGTTAAGTTCTATGTCGACAGCTGATGTTTTTAAATCAAAAGATATGGTTGACAAAGAAACTTTTGACGAACTCTTAAAAAGGTTTTTGCAACTTGAAAAACACTGCATTTCTCTTGAAATCGCAATGCAACAAAAGGAAGAAAGTTTTCAGTATAATCAACCATGCAAAAATCAGGAACTTCCTGACGTCCTTGAATACTTTATGATTAATGATTTGAAAACTCAGCTGGAAACCAAGAACTTGATAATAAAAAATCTGAAAAGCCGGTATTAATGTTTTGAGTGATATGTGTAATGATGTTAATGCTAAACTTGTCAATTATGAGATTATTACTAGTTGTTTTGAGTCCAAAATGGCTAAATCACTGTTGGACAATGAATCTTTGAAAATTAAATGTGTTACACTGAATGAGTCTCTTAAAGAAAAGATTACTAAGAGTGCAGTTCGTACAAACCCTTGGTCTAACAAATATGATAAGTTCAAAGCACAACTTCAGGAAGTAGGTTTCACTGTCACATCTATTAATCATGAGCCTGGAGTATCAACAGTGAATAATGGAAACACTAAGTATACAAAACCATCAATCTTGGGGAAACCAGTTTTTCAAAGTAAGAGAAATCTATCAGTTGCTAGACAACCTAGTGCATTTAGGTCTGAAAGAGCAAAGTTTTCAAAAACCCGGTTTGCCTCCCAAGTTGATGTGGAACATGTGCGTTCTAAATCTGTCTTTAAACAAAAATCTGCCTTCTAATTCTGATTCTAGCCTAGTCACACTTCTCCAAGATGATTCCCCTTCACCTGCACCAAGTTTCCCTAAGATCAGTACTGAATCAGTGGTAAAGCCAACCATTATAATTGTAGACTCTTATGACCTGTATAAGTATAGTGATCTAAAAAGGGCTAGAAAAAGAGCTCAACTGCATAAGGATGGAATCCTAGGATCACAACCTCCTGCTTCAGTAAAGAACTCTACTAAGCTTCAACTAGCTAACCCTAGGATGAATAGTATGTCATCTTCTATGCATAAGAAGCTTAATGATTCTAGATCTAGCCTAAAGTGGATTCCTACCGGTAGAATTTTTAAGCACATTGGGCTTAAGTGGATGCCAACCAGTAAAGAGTTTACTAATGTCAATCCCATGGTCAGCCGGAAAACCTCTAAGGGCTTGGATACTATTGTCACTAACCCATATACATGCTTTCAAGTTTGTGATAATGCAGGTTGTTTTCACCCAAGTGGAAGATCCTCTTACCATTTCCACACAAGAAGGCACAAAACGTGGAAGCCAAAGATACACAAATCTCCAATGATAGGAGATTTTGCAACTCACCCTTGATGCTTTTCTTTCTGTGACTCCTGAGTTTCTCTTATCAAGACTAGGACTTTATTTTTTTCTTTCTTTCTTTCTTGATCAATATTCCTATTCTTCTGTGATTTTCTTTCTTCAATCAATGCACTCTGATTTTTATCACTAACCTCAGGTCATTGATTGAGGGGGAGAATGGTTGCTAAGTTTTGCCATGACTGTTGTGCTTGTATCTTGCCCTGTGTTTGTGCTGTGTACATGTTTTTGTGGTTTGCTTTACTGGAGGATTTAGTTTGCCATTTTTTATAATAAAGGGACCTAGATTGTCATGTTTGGTAATTCTCTTTTGCCTATATATAGGCAGCGGTTAGATCAAATATCATTTATATCTTTACTATTTTTTCTATCTCTTTCTCACTCTTGAACCGCTGCTCCATTCTCGGTGTTTTTCTTTAATCTAGGTGCGTATTTGGTGTGACTTACATGGTACTTTCTTAAGTTTACATTCTCGTGCACTTTCTTGTCTTCCCCATATGTTCTTTAGTGAGTTTGTATGTTGATTTAGGGCGTATAGTTTTTTTGATTGGTTGGTAGAAACTGTAGGACTGATTCGTGTTGTTCATAAGCTTGTGTGACTGAAGGTTTTGTGCTTATTTGTATGTTGCGCATTGAGTTGTTCGTTTTTGGTCTTCCTCGGTGTGCTATCTAAGTTGTTTTTGCTCGATGTTCTTGGTAGCGGTTACTTTTGTTCTTGGTAGCGGTTTATGAATGCGTTATTCTTGTTAGCGGATAGATCATTAGCGGTTAGATTTGTTGCGGTTAGACTAGCAGCGGTTAGATTAGCAGCGGTTAGATTAGCAGCGGTTAGATTAGCGGCGGTTAGTTTAACGGCGGTTAGTTTAACGGCGGTTAGTTTAACGATGGTTAGTTTAACATCGGTTAGTTTAACCGTGGTTAGTTTTTCAGCGGTTAGTTTTTCTGCTGTTTGTTTAATTAGAGGTTTGTTTTCCCAGCGGTTTGCCTTCTTAGACGGCTTATTTATCTTGCAGTTCTTGTATCCAAGTGGTTTATGTGTGCCCTGGTGTGTGCATTTGCTTGATACCCGTCTCGTTGGGGATTTGTCGTGTATATGCTTCTATCCTATGCATGCTCTAACCATCTCATCTACCTTGGTTTCTTTGCTTTTATCTTTGGATTGTGCAGGACACAAAGATTGACTCATACATGGATCCTCAGCCACTCATCTAAGTTACCTACGAAGGGTATGAAGAACTTCCATAATAGTGCTGTTAGTTTTGGGTCTTACACCCTCAACTGCAGACAACGGATTACCACGGCTGCCTCCATGGCTAGTACTCTCTCATTAGCCCTGGTTTTTGCCTAGGATTTGGATCCCATTATACCACCCCCCCCCCACTTCATCCTGTACTCTTCATACTTGTCAAGAGTCTCGGTGAACTGGTTAAATGCTTGTGACCATCTCACAGATCTGTGGATATCCTTACATGGTGGTAATGCTCTACTAATGCCAAACTGCTTCGGCCTCTTCTCAAACAACGGGTTCACCACCTTCTCCGTCTTCTTCTTGGTAGCAAACTTCTCTGAGATAAATTGCACAAGTTCAGTGACAGGATGCTACAGATGGACAATTTTGCACTAGATTCACTAGCGGTTGTATAACCAGTCTTATCTATCAAGTCTGGAATTTACACCAGCCAATGGACGAATCATGACTTGTGGTTGAACCTTGTATCCCTAAAGGCCTTGTAAAGATGACTACATGCTTCTCCAAAGATCGGAATGTTTCTACAATCTGGACTTTTGCTATCACCTTGCTTTTATTTATTTGGGTGATGTAATATTACAATGTAATTAACTCTTAATATTTTGTTATATATACATTAAGATTAAATGGTTGTATATTCTCCACTATGTGCAATATAAAAGGGTGAATTTGCTGCATGATTGATTGTACTATTCACATGCTCAATCAAATATTGCAAACCTTCATGCAATTATTAAGAGGGAGAAGTATATACGTTCTACCTGGTGATTGATTGTCATTCAACTCTCCTCAGTCACCTAATGCTCCATTTACTAAGAATAGCTCGGATTTATGGTTGATGAATGCTGTCAAACTTCAACGAATGGTGAACTTCTAGTGTTTGAAGCTCCTTCTTTGGTTTCTGTTGGCTATTGGCTAATCTTCCTCCATCTCCATTGAGAAAGATGCACTAGTTACTCGTCAAGGTGTTGATAATGACTATCATGATAATGAAGCCACATATGAATAATGATCCATCTTCTGGTATTTCTTTCCCAAAACCGGACTCTGAAGAATCCATTCTTCACGGATTGTTGTTCCTTCTAATGTGCACTCCATAAATCAACCACAAGAATGTAAAGAAAATGTCGGCTAAGATTTTGGAAATGGAATGTTAAGTGATCACAGTGCTCACTTGGTATTGTTTATTTGAGATTGAAGTGAAATTTTACGGGTATGTGTACTTAGTATCTTCGGGATCCTTGTTCGAGCCTTTAATCTCTACATTGACGATGACNTGCACTCTATAAATCAACCACAAGAATGTAAAGAAAATGTCGGCTAAGATTTTGGAAATGGAATGTTAAGTGATCACAGTGCTCACTTGGTATTGTTTATTTGAGATTGAAGTGAAATTTTACGGGTATGTGTACTTAGTATCTTCGGGATCCTTGTTCGAGCCTTTAATCTCTACATTGACGATGACTTGGGTATATAGTTATTTTGGTAAATCTTCTCTTCTATTGCTACAAAATAACTATCACATTCAGTGTCACAACTCACACGAAGCTGTCGGTATTCAAGAGGCGATGTACATCTTATACTCGATGGTTAGATGGTTGAAGAGTATAGATACTTAGGGATTCGATGCATGAAGTCTCTACACCGCTCTTTGTCATACAATGGTGCAAGTTTAAATCACATTCTACTTCATTTTCAAAAACGGGGAATTCTACTTCATTTTCAAATTGGGAATATCAGGTTTACTTCACAAAGTGGTCTTAGCAATAGCCGACTTTTCATAAGGGTTGATAAGATAGTCATAAGAGAAACATCTAAGCATATGTTGTTCTTCTCACAAAATCTCAAGTTGTATGTGCATATAATGTGTGGCTGATTCTGAAGTATCAAAAATAGCAAAGGGGAAGGAGACATACATCAGAATGCACAACGAGTACACGTGATGAGCTTTATACTTCTTCCTAACTGAAGTTATCCCGGGAAGTTAAATGTCATAACCGCTGAGAAGATCAGTGTTTTAACTCGTTCTTTTGGTGTATTGTTCCACCTACGTGGGGGAAGAGATGTAAGAAACAGTTTCTGATGATAAAAGAGGTACAAGTGTGCTTCAGGTTTGTGAGCTTCATAGAATGAGACTGATTGCATCATTCCAACTACTTGGGGGAAGTGGTCTCTGGATACTTTTGGTACGAATTACTTCAGCCTTTCAGCTGGAAGAAAGATGAGAAGAACTATTCAAGCGTGAGATGATACTTTGCTAAGCTGCCAAAGCTTTATAATGAGGAGGCTTTAATTCGACGATTTGGTGGTGCCTAGTGATTAACTCAGCTGTAAGATTCTAATGATTTGTTAACTACTTGCGCTTGGTGAATTGTTGTAACTTAAGTCATTTCGATTAGTCTGATTGTAATTTGACGTTGTGAGTTAATCCTTACGACTTGACTCATTACAATCGGATCTATTGTAACTTGACTTGTCGCAACTTGACACTTAGTGCAGATTATGACTTATCCAAGATCTCACTCTAAGTCATAATCGCATATCACATCTTTCGGTTTCTTTTGTTGACTTTAGTAAAATCCCGGGAGAGAATCGATCTCTCGGTTTAAGTCACAAGAGTTGTAAAACTCCGCTTAAGATTATTTCATGGCATCTACAGCTTCAGGAACCTCAAAAGCTTTGGTGGTGAAAGTTTAAGAAGTGTTAATTATGGTCTTCTTCAACGTACCGACTAATTCTGTCTGTTTGGTATTCATGTCAACATCTTCTTAAACCAATCTGTAGTTGCTCAGGGCTCAAGAATTTCATGAAGGAGGTTATCGGGATTGTTAGATTCGGGAACTACCAGGTTGACACTATTACGGGTTATGGAGATTGTGTCATCAGTGATTATGTAATTTCTGAGAGAATTGGATGGTGTTGATCTTCTTCAAGGCAAACATGTCACTACCGTGTACACCATCTCTATTTGTTCGACTAGTCAACTGCACTAACGAAAGAAGCATGCCCACAAACCCAATACTGTCAACATCTTCATGGGAGTTCTTCATACCCTACAAAATGACTACCAAGATCTGGAAAGGTTAAAAGCTAAAGCGATTGGTGAAATATTTGGTGTTTATGCTTCAGATCATAAGGGATGCCGAATCTACGACATACGAACCCGACAAATCTTGGAAACCATTCTTGTCACATTCTATGAGCTGTCTGAGCAATTGGCTTTTGCACACTTCAGTGTAGGACCCGCTTCTAAATTTTTATCGTCTGAACCAACCAGTTCAGTTATTATATTCCACTCCTGCGTGTACCTTATGTACCATCTAACGATAAGGATTTGGAGATCTTGGATAATCAAGTGGTTGATGAATACTTTGAACCGCCAATTGATGATACACCGGTACCACCAGCCATCGCAGCTTATGTTCCAAACGATCTAAATGGTCCATCTTGTTCTTCTTCAATGGCTCAAGACGCTCCATCAGCAAGTCATTTATCAAGTTCATCATACATACAATCTCCTTTCGTACATCAAGGTGCTGCAGTCGACAAATCGTTTTGAAGTAAATCCATCTGCTCCACCTGATGTTGCTCTGTTCAAAGACACATTTGCTCCTGAATCTTCTTCTAAAGCTTCTTCTTCAGGAGATCTTAACACAAGCACATCAGTGTCCTAACCGCAACCACATGATCTTCACAATAATGGGAATCCTTCGCAACCGGTGTTCACACGATGTGATCTGAACACACATGCCTTGTGGTGCTTTCATAATTCCATACTATCCAAAGTCGAGCCTAAAGATTNTCCACCTGATGTTGCTCTGTTCAAAGACACATTTGCTCCTGAATCTTCTTCTAAAGCTTCTTCTTCAGGAGATCTTAACACAAGCACATCAGTGTCCTAACCGCAACCACATGATCTTCACAATAATGGGAATCCTTCGCAACCGGTGTTCACACGATGTGATCTGAACACACATGCCTTGTGGTGCTTTCATAATTCCATACTATCCAAAGTCGAGCCTAAAGATTTTAGATTGTCTTATCAGACGAATGTTGGTGTAATGCGATACAAGAAGAAAGACATGAATTCTATCAACTTTAAGTATGAGAATTGGCACCGTCTCCAGACTGTGCAATGATTATAGCTCTTAGATGGATCCTTAAAGTGAAATCTGATGAGCATGATGACGTTCTGAATACAAGGCAAGGGTTGCTGCAAAGGGTTATCATCAAAAGCTCTCCAGTGGTGTGGTGGAACTTCACTTCGCAAGGACAGAGTTTCAGCTGGCAGACTTCTTCACTAAGGCACTTCCTGGAGAACGGTTTCGATTTATTCTCCAGCAACTTGGTGTGAAGAGTCTCATGCCAATATCACTCAAAAGTCTTCAGGAAGAGAATGAGGAGTAATGGATTCGCTTCAAATATCCTTTTATATAATATATAAATCAGAAAAACTCAAAAATACCAAAAATAGTTTGTTTCATAGGCATGTCTTCTGGCATCATCAGAAGTTCAAAATGTTTTCAAAACATGCCTATATGGTTTGCAGTTACTTCAGACTGTAACCCGCACTTAAAATTATGGTTTGCTATTACTTCAGATAGCAACCCGGTTTTCAAAATCCGTGTAAAAACACGCTATCATGTTTTCATTGTGTGCGGTTTATCCGAAATGTTGTACGCTTCAGTGCATCCTTTCTAGTAAAAGAAGAGAAGTCTTCTTTTCCCAAAATCTCTTTCTTCTTAAATTCTTCAAAAGAGATTCTGTGGTGTACAAGGTGGCCATCGGTCTTAAATTTTCTCAAATACGTTATCACTCATTTTAATGGCTATTAAACGTTAAAAATTGAAAACGGGCCATTAATTGAGGGGGAGCGCATTTGCTTAAAATTTCTGCACCTTTAAAAGCTTTGTGCACCAGCCATAGTGAAATTCAAAAAGTGTCTCATAATCAGTAAACGTTTAAAACATATCACACTTCTCTCCAAAGCTTTTTCGAAAATCATTTAAATCAATTGGGATCACAAAATCTCAAAAGATTTGAAATTTTATGATCGGGGGAGAGAATGTGATTTAAATATGAAAACTGATTTAAAAGTGATGTTTTTGGAACTTTATAGCATGTTTTTGGACTTACGAGAACGCTCCCTTATGTGCTAAAATGTTAAAGATTTTGGATTTTAATCAAAGCACATATTAAGGGGGAGCAAGTGATTAAATGTGATGTTTTTGGACTTACAAAGAGGTTTTGAATTCAAAAGATCGCTCCCTTATGTGCTAAAATTTTAAAAGATTTTGAAGTATGAACATAGCACATATTGAGGGGGAGCAAGTGATTTAAAATGATGAATAAATGATCTCTTTTGCAAGCTCACCCGTATGTGCCAAATTTTTCCAAAAATTGACTCAATCAATGTGCACATATTGAGGGGGAGCAAGTGGCTAAGAGTCTTTCGCGGGTTTTTACAAATTCAAGTAGAAACCGTGAATTGCTTATGACTCAGAATTTGACTCATGAATTGATGAAACATGAAAAGTCGTGAATCGAAAAGACTAATCCTGGCCGGGTAATAATTTCAAGCTGGTTTACCAGTGATGTAAACGTGTCTCAAAGAGGACTGGTCAAAGTAGATTGTACCGTTTCGAGAAACTCTTTTTAAATATATACTTTGACGGGTCTAACTTCATTTTTTTAAGGAATGTTAACAACTTCAAGTTAGTTATTAGGGCTAGTTATCACCTAAAAACTGATAATGGATCCCTTTAACTAAGCAACGTAAACGTGTCCCTCGGGTATATGTCTATTAAGAGCCGATCAATTCAAATAAGTGAAACTCACCCCGACATGTACAAATTTCTTTCTTTACCTATGAGCACATGTTGAGGGGGAGCAATTGAAAAATGATAAAACTCTCAAAGTGATAACAAAATGTTTTTATTTATCATAAACACTTTGAGAGAATTTCAATGATTTGGTTATATGGCGATTGTGGAAAGATACCAAAAGACCGACCAAATTACTTTAAAAGCACGGAGTTATAAGGATGGTAAGGTTAGGTATATGTTCCCATGATCCACCAGAACCGGAAGGATCTTCCCAGGGACAATCCAATAGATAGATTAGAAGTCCTTAGGAATGATTGAAAAAAGGAGAAAAGTGAGAAAGGGAAGAGTGCCGACTGAGACTAAGCTAGGACTGGAACAAACCCAACAAGGTTCAAGTAAATGAAGTCTCGGTAAGCACTGAAGGGGTTGAAGAATTAAAAAGAAGTGAAATGAGAAAGGGTGAAAAGAAATAGCCCTC